>BGPT01002484.1:1887-51277 GCA_003297045.1 Symbiodinium sp. clade C Y103 | reverse complement strand
ACCTCCCTTGAAGAGCCAGCATTCCAGGAGCATTCCAAAAGAGCATTCCAGGAGCATTCCAGAACACCTCCCTTGAAGAGCCAGCATTCCAGGAGCATTGCAAAAGAGCATTCCAGGAGCATTCCAGAACACCTCCCTTGAAGAGCCAGCATTCCAGGAGCATTCCAGGAGCATTCCAGGAGCATTCCAGGAGCATTTCAAAATCAAAAGTGCTTTGTTTCAGCATTCCAGGAGCATTCCAGGAGCATTCCAGGAGCATTCCAGGAGCATTTCAAAATCAAAAGTGCTTTGTTTCAGCATTCCAGGAGCCATGGCCTTAAAAGCTTTAAAAACATCATCAAGTGTTCAATGTGTGCATTTTTCCAACCTCCAAGAAATGGGGATGTCTCAAAATAGGGATGCTCGAAACATATTCTTTTTAGCTATTAAACAATAATTTTTGAGCATCGCTATTTTGAGACATTCCCAAATGCATTCTTGGCTGGACTACATAAATCACCAAAACAAATTTCTTTTCAGGGTCTGTTGCCAAATCATTCCCAAAGCCGTTCTTATACATTCCCAAACATTTCCAAAAGTTGAGTCATAAGTTGCCACATCGAAAGCTCAACATATGTGTGTATGATGCATTGATGTGCACCTTTGTTCTTTGTAGATTCTTAGTCTTAGATCTTAGATGCTAGAATCTCCAGTATCTCAACAATTGGTTTGAGTGCAGGTGGAAAGATCGGATGGAAAATGGCGAGTCCAATTCACTGATTGGATGAACGACTTGGGCATCCCTGGCAAATTGCTGAGCTCTTCTCCATGGTGTCGCTTTGCTGGATTCCAGGGTTCTGAACGTGCTGCGTCACTGATCGATGCAGTGGTTTGGCACAAACTTGGGACTCAAGCAGCTGTGATGGATCCTGTACAGAAGGCACAGGCCCTAGAGCATGTGTATGTGGACATATCCCAAAACCATGTTAGAAGACCGTTCACAAACACTAGCGGAATCACCGGCACATTGACAACTTCGACATATCTGTACAGTTTTGGTCGAAAAGGTTTCATACTGCCATATGAACTCCTGCTGTTTCACGGGCACTCCCGTACTCTAAAGGTGCCAGAAGCTGTAAGCAGTTCAAATCTGAAAGCTTTGGCAGGGGAAGGGATGAGCCTCCCCTGTGTTGGAAGCGTTTTATGGGCTGGTCTACTTGTGCGTGATCAGTGAACATGTTCTCTGTGTTTTTTATTATTGATTAGTTATTGTGGTATCTGATTTCTCCATAGTGAACAATTGGTTAGAACCGATGATGCCCTATGCCCTATGCCCTATGCCCTATGTTCAAATTTACTTTTGTTTTATGATGTCATATCTCTGTCATGTGATGTCCATGTCTGATGCGTATGAGTGGTAGCCAGCGCCCACCCAGAAATTCGACTTGCCAAAGTGGCCGTGCCAGCTAGAACTAGCTACTGCACCTTCGTGTAGAATTCTGCATCACCGCAAAACCAGTGAGTCCTTTCTTTCTGATGACCGCCGCTTAATCACACAATCGCATGAAACGTGCTGGTTACTGAAGATGAAAGTCTTGAGAAACTTCATGCAACCTAGGACAGGACCTAATTCCATGGACAGGGGGTGGTCATGCACAGAACTGCAAAAAGGCCGGTGTCCGTGGATCTCAATCTCAGGCGTCTAGTCTAGTCTACTGACCAGTGCTTAGGTTTCGCTGTTGGGCACTCTTCACCTGTTGTTGCCTGAGTCAAGCCTGCCATGGTCAAGAGGTCTCAGGAAGCTTTGGTGGTTGCTGAGCCTGCTCCCAAAAGATCTCGTCAGACTGCAGTGTGCAAACTTTGCGACACCGTTGCCGACAAGGCCATACCACTGGGTGTTTGAACTTTGCAGTTCAGAATTCTGTTGGGTTTTCCTCAGTATGATAGAATAGAATAAGTTCATGTTGAGAAGGATGGATTGGATGGATGGAGGAAGGAAGGAAGGAATGAAGGAATTAGTAATTAGTGAAGACATGGATCATGGATGGTTGGATGGATGGATGAATGGATGGATGGATGAATGACATAAAGAAAGGAAGGAAGGAATGAATGAATGGAGAGATGGATTGTGACAATGAATTATGAATGAACTGATGTATGAATGAAGAAATTGAATAAAGAGACAAAAAACAAGGAAAGAAAGAAAGGAAGGAAGGAAGGAAGGAAGTAAGAGAAAGAAATAATGAAAGAAAGAAAATAACAAAACAAATTTAAATAAAGAAAATATACTTCTATATATATTATGAGAAATTGTCTTCAAGAAATAACACTCAGTAAAGAAAGAAAGAAACAAGGTGGAAATGAACAACTGAATGAATGAAATGAATGGATGAAAGGAAGAAAGAATGAACGAAGGAAATTAATGAATAATTGAAATGAATAAATGAATGAATAACTGAATGAAATGAATGGATGAATGAATGAATGAAAAACTAAAATGAAGGAATGAAATGAAAATGAATGAATGAATGAATGAATGAATGGATGGGTGGATGGATGGATGGATGGAATGAATGAGTGAGTGAATGAATGAATGAATGAATGAATGAGTGAATGAATTTATGAATGAATGAAGGAATGAAGGAAGGAAGGAAAGTGAGGAAGGAATGCATGAATGAATGCAGGGATATGGAGAGATGGATTATGGCATATGGATGGATGGATATAGTGTAGATAGGTTATCTAGATGATCGATGAATGACAAAAATGGACGGAAGGAAGGAATGAAGGAAGGAATGTGCATGAATGAATGTGTGTATGTATGAATGAAAAGGAAGGCTGATGGTCACATCTTGAAACATAACACCAGGAATGGAACCAGGTAATAATAACAATACATCTATACTTACCTAGAGTTACTAGAGTCACCAGAGTCCCTAGAGTCACTAGAGTCACTACTAGAGTTCCTAGAGGACCTAGAGTCACCTAGAGTCCTAGGGTCCTAGAGCCTATGCCTCTGTCTATGCATATGTCTTGCCGAGTCTATGTGTTGTTGCTTGTTGAACCACCATCCACTCAGCGTCACTGACCCCTGTGAAGGGATCTTCTCCATGCAAAACAAGCGCACCAAGTGGGATGTGCGCAGCTGTCATCCACCGACCCCTGTAAAGGGGATGTGCATCAGATAGGTTTTCCTTATCATGCATCTCTACCTTTCTCACTCTCTCTCTCTCTCTGTATGTCTTTCTGTCTGTTTGTCTGTCTGTTTGCCTTTCTCCACAGAAGCACAGAACATATACCGGGATATTGAGTGTGGTTTAGTCTGACTTAGTGATGTGGTTTAGTGACAGTGCATAGGCATAGGCATAGGGGCAGGACTGGCTTTTTTTGAACATAGGACATAGGTCATAGGTCATAGGTTCCCTCACTTACTCAGGAAAATTTAGTTGGTTAAGTTAGCTAGTAGCTAGTCACGGCACACATAGGACATAGTGGGATAGTAACATACAATTTGTGACATTTGTAACGCTGGTAGGACACCAATTGGGCTGAGTACGACAACAAGAACAGAGCGACTGGACCAGCTTGCTTGATGTGCTGGAACACGCTCCAAGCCATTGCCCCTGACGTACCGGTCGACGATCTTGTCAAAGCACGTGAGTCCAAAGACCCAGCAGATGCAGAACTATGGACTGAGTTTGAGGAGGGAAGGGTTGTGAACTCTGGGGAGGGCGAGAAAGGCTTGATCCTTCCAACCTCTGACGTTGGCACCACTACGCAGTACGGAATGCACATCTACCAGAAGATCGGGCTTGTTTCTGAAACTGATTTGCTCAGACTGTCAGGGTGCACTCCCAAGATGCTCAGCCTCAAGGATGGAAAGTACAACTCTGTCTCAGTCAAGCTTGATGGCCCCAATGCACAGTCTACTCTTATGTGGCCCATCAGTTTGAAGGGGCTTCCGCTCAAGGAGGTTGTTGGCATGCTGAAAGCAAAAATCTTTCATGAGATTTCTGTCGTGCATGGGGAGCAGGTCTTGAGATCCCAAGATCAGCTGACACAGAACCAAGGAAGTCGACTCTTCTCCGTTTGCTCTGCAGCTTTGAACTCCAACAAGCCGCTGCTCAAAGATGTCGGGAAGGTCTTGACGCTTGAAGACATGATCAGCATCAAGCAGCGAGCAGAAGCTGCAAAAGAAGCCGCTGGAAAAGCTGTGGCTGACGCAATGGCTTCAGCTGCTGATGGTTCAGAGTCTGAGGATGGGAATGACATTGAAGGAGATGATTCTGCCCGTGCAAAGGGCAGAGGCAAGGGCAAAGCAAGAGCTTTCAGTCTTGGGACTCTCTCAAAGTCTAGCTCTCTGAAGGCAAAGGCCAAGGCCAAAAGCTCTGGCAGTGCAGCCAGCAAGAAGCAGCAGCAGAGCAAACCAGCGATCAGCAAGATGCCATCTCGTGATGAATCGCCTGCCAGAAGCTCTGCAACAGCAAGGGGAAGCGGCAAGCAGACAAAGGCCGACAGAACCCTCGAAGAGGTTCAGACTTTGCTGGCGCATGACAAAGTGCTTCTCAAGATTGCAGAGAGGCATTTGGGGACCAAGAAGGGCAGCTGTGCCCAATGCCTTGTCAACTTGAACGTGGAGGAGATTCTCGCCAAGGGCAAGCAATCCCAGTCCATGAACGGGGACAGGGGCTGAAAAGTGTTTGCAACCTCCATGTTCGTTTTCAATGATGTTTTTCATTTTTGTGATATAGCAATAGAAGGGAGGTCATCAGATGTCTTTTCTGGTGAAGTACAACAGCAAGTCAGTAAGACTTAGACTTAGACAGTAAGAGTAAGTCCTAAGTCCTAGTAAGTATGTATGCCAGCTCTAGATCTGTCATTGAAGTCATTGTTTCTCTTAGTCTGAGGCCCAGGCTAGATCTTAGGTCTCAAGTCTTAGGTCCTAGGTCCTAGGTTGTTTAGGACTGTAGGTCACTGTAGGTCTCTTAGGGTCTCTTAGCGTCTCTTGGGTCTCTTAACTCTTGGGTCTCTTAGGTCTCTTAGGTCTCTTAGGTCTTAGGTCTCTTAGGCCTCTTGGGTCTCTTAGGTCTTAGGTCTCTTAGGTACTAGGTCCTAGGTCTTAGGTCTTAGGACTTCACATTTGGGTTTAGTTCGGCTGACCAAGACACTGCTAGAATCTAGAACCTGCGTACATGGCTGTATATTTATAATGAACATGACATAGTCCATTTCTCAATAGCGGCACTCGCAGGCCAAGAAGATTTTGAAGAATTTCCAAGAGCCTGAGAACTTGAAGGATTGCAAGGGCGAGGCGTTGTTGCTCCATGCTCGGTTGCAGGAGTGTGAGGCTGCCTCGTTGGTCTTTGAGCTGGGACATGGGTCCTCTGATGCGGTCTGTCAAGCTGATGTCAAGAATGCAGTGGCACTTCTGAAGGACGTGTGGCATATCATTCCGTTGGGGCTCAAAGCCGTACTTGCTCAAAGGCAAATCACCGTGCACATTCAGAGTTTGCTCAAGTTTTGCAGTAAAGCTCAAGATGAAGATGGAGATGAAGATGAACAGGAAGATCATGACCTCAATGATTTTCTGGAACCCATCGTCCTGACGATCTTTCCCTTGACGGATGCAGAGGATGTGGTTTTTGATGCCCACAACCCAACCATGCACGCAGTTTGCGCGGATTTGATCTACAAGGTGTCGGAAGAATTGGACATGACGGAGGTTGACCCCGACGAACCTGGAGAGCTTGATCTACCTTTCCGCAAGGCTGCCAAGGCCGTCTTTGGGAGTGGGCCCGGATATTTTTTCAGGTAGGTAGACACTGATTGCGACTTGTGGCAGGTGACTCTAGCTATGGATGATGACTGTAGAATCTAGGACCCAGGACCGAAAATGACTATCGACTATTGCAAAGTAAATTGCAAACAGCTACATGATATCTTAGCTGAACTAAGTGACCATAGACTCAGACTATACTACACTGTCGTACAGTGCGCTTCATTAGGGACAAGTGACTGGTGACTAGAGTCTGGGTTTCAGACTGCTGCTGGCCCAACAAGTTTCAAGTAATTTTGCCCCGAGCCATAGCTTGTCGTGCCTTTGACCTTATCATGGCGCCCAAGTTAGCTCAGCCTCGTCTGCCTTTGTCAGAGTTCAAGAAGGTCAGCCAGTTGAAGCGACTGAAGAGTTCTTGGGCATTGGAGCCTCCCAAATCTCCCAAGTCGCCCAAGTCTCCCAAGTCTCCTAAGACTCCCAAGTCTTCCAAAGCTGCGAAGGGGTCAACGCCCGAGAAAGTGATCAAGACTGTGATGAAAGCTACTCCCATGACTCCCAAGACTCCCAAGACTACCAAGACCAAGCGCGTCCAGTCTACATCGCCTTCGCCTCCCAAGACTCCCAAGACTCCCAAGAGGACTATTCGTCGTTTGCTTCCCGAGGTGTACTCCGACTACTGCTTGGTGGTTGAACATGGCCGTGGCAAGGACAAAGCCACTGCATCTTGTTACGACAAAGAAATTTTTGGTGAAGAACGTATGACGACAAATGACAATATGACATACCATGTGTGTATATTACATGTTTTTATTATTGATTGTTGTATGGAATTGTGTTCATTGGTTCATCAGTATGGACAGGGTTAACGTAAATAAAAACTTAGAGTGAGAGTCTTAGAGACTTAGAGACTTAGGACTTAGGACTTAGGACTTAGAAGCATGCAGTGGGGTACAGAATACAATGCACAGTTTCTAACAGGTTCAGACAAACAGATAGAGATAGGGAAAGACATTTGAATACATGAGACATGACATATAGACATATATAGTGACTCTATAATGATGGCTCTATAGCAAAGTATAGTATTAATTATTATAGTAAGACTATGTATGTACCGTTTTCCCCAGTTTTTGAAGATTGTCACTGCACGTGTAATCCACAATCATCAATAATGAACTTTAGTTACTTTAGTTGTCTTATTCTTGGGTCCCAATGTGGTTTCATGCTGATACAAGGTGTTTTTTGTCAAACACACAGGGCATCTGAGCACCATTGACCTCTGTGAAGGGAGGGAATATCCACCGACCCCTTTGGAAGGGATGTGCATGAGGGGACACCCACCAACCCATGTGACTTGTAGCATTCATACATTTCATGTAAATTCATTGTTGGGTATCATTACAATTTTGATGTCCACGTTCATATTCATACTCCATATGCCATATGCCATATGCCATATGCCATATATATGTCATATGTCAAATGTCATGCTCACATACTCAGTCACACTCTCTCATTACTACCATTCCCCATTCATTATCCGAATATCCATCCATTTATCAGTTTTCTTGACTTGATAAACACATTTCATGTGTTCAATTTTGTGCAATGATTTTGAGATTCATTCGTTATTCACCTGGAGCTTTATCATTTTCGTTCCCGTTGCTGAAATTTCATTATTCATTGTTCATTTCATTACATTTCTTTTGCACTACTGCATGCATTACATTTTTCTTTTGCATCACATATTTATACACACACGTGTGTCGCAGCGCACTGCATTACATTGCATTGTAGATTGTAGACTGTAGACGACATTGTAGACCATTTCTAGTGTATGTCATTCCATCCTATCGTCCCTCCTTATATCCACACGATGACAGTGATATATGTACAAGTACTGGAGGAGGTTAATAATTGGTTAATACTTGTACCGGTTTTTACGCACTTGAGATACATTGTATCAAGCCTGATCCTACCAATGCCTTCTTACGAATGACACATACATACATCATTATACATGCATTCATACAAACCCAGATCCTGACGTTGCACAAGGTACGGCTCATGGACGGGGGAGTGGTCGACATTGAAGTTCGTGACGAAGTCACCCTCCAGCAGGCAGCAGTGTATTGGATCCAGTACCGTGCTTTCAAAGACGCAAAGTCTGAGGAGAGCGTGGGAGAGACACAGGCATTGTTGACCAAGCATTCCTTTGCTTTCACCATCGCCCAATTCCGCATGCGCTTGCTGGAGTTCAACATGGTTGACAATTCTTTCCTTCCTGAGCCTTACTGAGTGCTGACTGAGGGAGGCCGCGATCTAGCCAGCTAGCTGCTAGCTGGATATCCTGATTTGATCCCTGGATATCAGCCACAAATCTGGTGACCTAGGACCTAGGACTTAGTGACGACTAGTGACTAAGACAAGTATCACGATGGTTTTTGACAGGTGTATGGCAATTACTGGGAGTTACTGGTGTGAGCAGTTGTTTATTCTTTTGGTTTATTTCGTCCTGTTCTGTTCACTTTTTTGCTGAAGCAAGTCGGGATCAATGCCGGGGGCATGACAAATGCCTGGTTGGAGCAGCTGTAGCAGCCGTGTAGCAAAGGCACAAAGTACTGTGCACTTTTTGTTCGCAGTGTCACAATGGCAAGCCGGGAGAGCAGTGGAACACAATGGAAACTGGCAATCAATGTAACTTTGTCTTTGAACCTCATTGACTCATTGACTTACTGATACTTGCACTGCCAGCCAAGTGACAAAGGTTTTGATTAGCTAGCTGCCGTCTCAACCAAAACATCACGTCTGAGAAGGGAAAACTAAAGAACCGATAGTCAGTCCGATAGTCACGATAGTCACTCACTTTTTTGAGCCCATGTTACTTTACTTAGTACTTACCTACTTACTGGTATACTTCTTATACTCGGTTGACATTGCCATTTTCCTTCATTACAATACAATCAGCACTACCTGCACTCCTACAAGTATCTACCCAGTCCTAGTTACCCATTAGTAGTTGTATTAAGTAGTAGTAGGGAAGGGACTGTAACTGTGTGAAGAAACTCAGGTCTAGGTCGAGTCCAGGTACTTTGAACGAGTAAAGTGGGTGACTGAGCCACCCAGTTGCAGATGTACATTTCCTTTTTTTTTCACTTGAGTTGAATAGACTCTTGCCTTGCAGGCTGTTGCAGATGGCATCATGGTTGGATTTGGGTGCTCTGCCTTTTACACCCTGTTGGAGAAGGGCAAGGATGCAGCAGAGGTGCTGTCAGCATTGGCTTTGAAGTTCTTTGAAAGATTGGCCATGTTCAGCGACGATGATTGGTCACCTCTCAGCAAGCATGAGTTGCCTGAGTTCAAGGAGATCTGTGACTCAGTGACACGCTTGGAGCGATTCTTCAAATGCATGGCAGCCATCTTCAACTTGGACATTGGTGCTGCTTGGAGTGAGGGTGAAGGAAGTGCAGTCAATTGTATCTTGTACTTCACGCAGTACACTGGGAAGCTGGTGTTTGAACGCACCGTGCGCACATCGTTCAGCACTGGCTATTTTCAGGAGATGATTCAAGATGTGATGAAAACTGCTGCAACTTCAAAGACTCTCATGCCCAAGCGTGACTCCTTCAAGGTCCTCTTGGCCAAGACCGGCCACCTCACCTGCGAGGAATTGCTGACGGCTTTCACCCTTTTGCAGGAATTGAGAGCAGGAATGCGCCAAGGATCTTTGAAAACCGAAGAGAAAAAGTTCGTTGAGAAGTTGGTAAGCTTTGCGGATCATGTGCTGGGAGACGAGGCTGGTGTGTCGTCAGTTCATGTCAAGGCTTTGACCAAAGCCTTGAACCAGTTCCAGGACATTCCAGGGGTGCTTGATACCATCAGAAACGTTGAGAAGTACATGACGTCCCATGCCGGTGCGATGGCGTCACAAGACATCGTGGCGTACTTGGAGAAGGTAGTGGGCGACCGGAAAATTGATTACGCAGAGCTACTTGCCCTTCTGCAACCTTGTGATCGCACCACAGCTGGTCACCAGTTGGTCCAGAAAATGGACGAGTACGTTTTGGACATTTTGAACGTGGTTTCTTCGAAGGCCCTTCCGTGGTTGCCCACCGATGGGTTCATTATTACTGACAATTCGCAATGAACAGACATGCCTTCAGCATTCAGCCTCAAATTCACATCAAGTAGAATGAAAGTAGGTACAGTCAGGTCAAGCACTGTAAAGTGAGCCAAGTTAAGTAGCAGTCACTGACAAACTGGGTGTTATTTTTATAGATTTTATATTTTATATTCTATTTTATAAGTTTATGTAAGGCAAGGTTTTTGTCACTATGATTGACTGTGTCATGACATGGACATGGACGTAGTGACATAGTAACGACATGAGTTATGAACTCTGACTATGAATATTGGCGACAATTTGACAATGTTTTATTTCTCTTTACTGGTTTGTGGCCTGGGGCTGTGTGAGGTTTGTGGGAGTGGAAGTGATAGGTTTGTTTTGGACATGGGCATAGATGGTGGCTTTTGGGTACTGAGTACTGGGTAGGGTAGGGAGTAACTAAGTTTCACTCACTACTCACTAAGTAACAGAAACAGGCATAGCAGGAGTAGGGAGGTAAGGTAGGATCATGATTTGTCCAGTTCATTCCATTACATTTTGCATATTTTGGCATGTCACAAAGGCAAAATCTCTTGCGATGATTCGATTCATCTCCAATCTACAAACTATTGATAATTTGATAGAATCCCTGATCAGATCATTACCTCATTATACCTCATTTTACTCAGAAGTCACACTTATTATTTAATACTTACTATGCACTGCAGGTAGATTCACATGATAGTGCTGCTGCATAATTGCACCATCAGATTCACACTCACACTGGACCAGGTGCGAGCAGGTGAGATGGAACCAGTGCAGATTGCAAAGTTGTCAGGAGCCACTCTCAAACTCGCGCAGCTGAAGTACATGACGGACGATGATGAGTGCAAGTTCATTGCTGCTGCCTTCAATGTGCTCAAGCATGGCGTGTCATTTGGCAACGCCACCGACAAGTACAACAGCTTGGGAGACACGGCAGCTTTGAGAATTTCCAAAGACCTTGATAGCAAATCTCTGATCAAACTTGGGGCTGCCATTTCCAGCTTCCTTGATGCGAGGACAGCATTTGAAGCATTGATGACGGGATCAAAAGCAGCATCTGGCGAGAATCCAATGTTTGGCTTCGATGCACCCTCTGTGTTGGGTGCAGAGTCATTGGAGAAGTGGGACACCTTCTTCGACTCCTTGGGGTTGCAGTGTCAGAAAATCGAATCCCAGGTGCAGCGCTGTGGTACCAATCTCAAGCAGCTGTGCAAGAACATGGAGGAGGGTGGAGACAATCATTGGAGAGCCGGTTTGGGGGACGATGTGGACATCGGTGCTTTGAGAACCGCCGCGAAGACATCTTTGAAGACACTGGATGGGACGCAGCTGAAGTCAGCTGTCGAAGCCACTTCCAAGGCTGGATGTTTTTTTTTCCCTCAGCTGTAGATTGGGCACTGCGCCTGTCTTTAGTGACTACTAGTGACTAGTGAAACTAGTGACTAGACTAGACTAGATGCTAGCTGCTAGAGCAATCTAGAGTCTAGTGTCTAGAGTCTAGTCTAGAGTCTAGAGGCTGTTGTAGATACTGTCATTGATGATATCGTGTATTTTCTGGCAGGAGTCTTGAGATTCAATTTTATTGTATGTTCTTACGGTTTTACACCAAATACCAAATATATTTCACAATACAAAGAACTGCAACTATACTATACTATATGATGTTATTATTTGTGTATACTCGATGTATATGACATATGATACATTGATACATATATACATATTACTTATTTTACTATATATTATATTATACTTATACTATATACATGTGTGTATCTAGTACTCAGAAACTATCCCACAATACCAGTAGGGTAGGACCTAGGACCAGACTCGTTCAACTGGTTTTGCTCCATTGTCAGGTGTTGACTTCTGGCCAAGACTTCTTGAAAAAGTTTTCGGCTTGGGCTGGAGAGGACCGAGCTGAATTGGCCATGCGTGGCGCCAAGGATAGCATGAGTGCTTTGACCCAGACAGTGAAAGGCATTCAGGCTGACCTGAAGGCATGCGCAGCAGTTCTGGTGGAGCAGCTGGTCTTGAAAGCCACTTCACTGCCTGCTCCTGAAAAAGATGGGATTTGCCGAAAGATTGAGCAGTGGATTGCAGGCAACAGCTTCGGATTGGAGGAGAAGTGCATCCATCCAACCTTGCTCAAGGTGGCCCACACCGTGCATCAGCGATCTGAGGATGCTTCCTAGGTGCTAGGTCAAGGCCTGTTGCTGAAGGCAAGTGTAGGCCTGAGTAGAGACTAGTCTAGATTCGATGGCGCACAACTAGGTCTGAGCATTGTCTCTTGCTGAATGCGTGCCTTTTTTTCCGTTGTGGATGCAGGCCTTACGTGTCTGTGTTTGCAAGGCGTGTGCGAATGACCGCAACTCTAGCCAGCGATGATAGGTAGTCGAGACAGTACAGACTAGGCCCCTGCCTCTGTGCTTTGAGGGCTCACTGTCAGGTTGCTGATCGACCTTGCGGTCATACGTAGTCATTGGACCATGACTATACTCTAGGCATTTGTTTTCATGTGTTTGAAGGCTACGGCTAGGGCAAGGGCCTGGGGCCTATGGCTATGGCTTTTAAATCACTCACTAGTCCCTGGTCACTAGCATCCAGTATCTGAATTCGAAATCTATAGTTCATGTTTGGGCAAAGATGGGTTTTTACTGTTGAGTTTGCTGTTGTTGATGGTCATAGATAGATGGGTAGATTCATAGGGCATAGATAGATAGATAGATAGATAGATAGATAGATAGATAGATAGATAGATAGATAGATAGAGAGATAGAGAGATAGATTAGATAGATTAGATAGAGCCAATGCAGCCTTACATGTGCAGGAAAAATGACATAATATGACATAATATCTGTCTGTATGTCTGTGTGTATGTCTGCATGTCTGTCTGTATGCCTGTCTGTCTGTCTGTATGTATGTACATATTAGTAACTAGTAACTGTTAGTAACTAGTAAAGTATATATGTATGTCTGTGTGTCTGTGTTTTTTGGGTGTGCGTGTCTGTTTGTGTGTATGTCTGTATGTGTGTATGTCATGTATGTCTGTGTGCCTGTATGTCTGTATGTCACTGTATGTCTGTATGTCACTGTATGTCTGTATGTCACTGTATGTCTGTATGTCACTGTATGTCTGTATGTCACTGTATGTCTGTATGTCTTCTGTCTGCACTGTATGTACGTCATGCATATTTAATGCGTCATTTACTGTATTTGTTGAAAATTCCAAACCAAGTCGCTATCTGGAATGTAACCACATTCTATCTCATGGATTGTGTTTGTCAAGATTGCCAGGGAGGGGACCCTGGCAAGAGTGAATAGATCAGCAGTGACTCTGGCGAAGCCCTTGAAGTCTTGAAGACAACAACCCCTTGTCTGGGAACTCAAGTCTGCGACAAAAAGCTTGATGATGGCTTGATGCTGCTTGCGCTGGTGCAATTTTTTTGGGCCACCCTTTCTTCAACGTGTGGGTTCCCACTCTCTACAAACCACATAGGTAACCCGAAGAGCATTATTCAAATCATTATTCATTATTCCACCAAATCCATGTATGGATTTTGGGCTGATGTTGGGATATATTGGAAAACATAAATTCATATGCAATATATAGATATTGTATTATGTATGAATTTTATATGTGTTTTTTTAAAATAATTATCTGTGGTGGTGTCTCCATTTGTTTCCAATCATGGCTTCAAAGGTAATGCACTTTGTCACCTTTGACTTGCCACTGCATTGCCGCGCTGTGACTTCATTCCTCCTGGTTCCTTTTTTGGAATGCTGGTGGATTGCTGACCTTTTGAAATCTCCATTTGGAACCATCTTTGGAATGCTGCTGGAATGCTGACCTTTTAAAATCTCCATTTGCAACCATCTTTGGAATGCTCTTTTGGAATGCTGTTTGAATGCTGTTGGAATGCAAAAATAANATGCTGCTGGAATGCTGACCTTTTAAAATCTCCATTTGCAACCATCTTTGGAATGCTCTTTTGGAATGCTGTTTGAATGCTGTTGGAATGCAAAAATAAAAATAAAGGAAATCAAGCCTATGCCAGCAAACGCAACTTATAACCCTAGACAAAAATGAAATTTTTGGGATCTGTAAACAGCCAAATGCTCCTGCTGCTACTGCTGCTGCTGCTGGAGGCTGCTACTCGGCAACTGCTGCTCCTGCTGCTGCTGCTNAAATTTTTGGGATCTGTAAACAGCCAAATGCTCCTGCTGCTACTGCTGCTGCTGCTGGAGGCTGCTACTCGGCAACTGCTGCTCCTGCTGCTGCTGCTGCTGCTGCTGGTGCTGCTGCTGCTGCTGCTGCTGGCTGCTGTGACTGCTCTTGCTGCAAACTGCCTGCTGCCTGCTGTTGTTGTTGTTGTTGTTGTTGTTGTTGTTGTGGCTGTTGCAACCTCTCTTCCCTAACGCGCTCCCCCTTGCTGTCGGCCGGGGTCGGCGGATAAGAGATTATATGGTACTATGAAAACTATAATCACTAGTATATGGTACTAGTCCGTAGAATTAATAGGGACCTCCAATGATAGGACCCCAATTCCCATAACCTTCCACTAAACTTATACATATATACAGGGAGTACTATGGGGGTAGTTTAGTGGGATTTAATGGGGGTCCCAATAGGACAATTAAACCATACTTGTAGGGACTCCATATCTCAACTAATGGGGGTTTAAATCCCATAGTTATAGTCATCAAAAACCTCAACTGCTCCCCCAAGTCCACTAAACTGATCATTACATGTGTATACAGTATTACATGATATTACATGGATTTACATGGTGTATAGTATGGAAACTAAAACCGCTAATTGGCACTAATATGGGGATTTCTCAAAATGAGGGATCCCGAAGTCGTCACCATGGGTTTTGGTACTAAGTCATGGACTATAGTTTGGATGATTTGGGTGTGGGTACTCCCATTTTAGGAAACTTCCATATGAAATTATAGTTTTATGGATTTATATGGTACCATGGAAACTATAGTCACTATATGGTACTAATATAACATACCCTCTGGTTATTCAACATTGCTATGGAAGATGGCCCCAGTTCCAGATGATAAACATGATAGTTGATCTAAGTTAGAACCAGTTATTTTCCAGGTCGCTATGTTTGTCATGACCAGAGCGTAATATGGGGATGGGTCCAAACCTATTCTTACCATATTTTGGAGAATAACCATCCATTAGCCAGCTATTCTAAGGCACCTAGGGTACTACTGTAGGGTTTTGACCCAGAACCCATGGGTTCTAATCCCATCTTATATCATCTAATCCCATCTCAGCATATGGGTGCCATGCAGGTGCCCCGCGCCTACTGCTGCCGCATTGCTCGGCCCTGGACTTTGTAGATGCCATGCCCTGGGAAGGCGATGGGTGAAATCACCTCGAAGGAGCTGGTAGTTATGTATCAAAATCCCCAGGATCATGGGGATGATGATGATTAACATGGATGAACCAGCGGGTCCTTAAACATAATGTATTGGGTGTTGATCGTGTTTTTTTTGCATTATGATAGTCATGTATCTTCAATGCATCTTCAAAATGGTTATAATACCGGGAATTTTGGAGAATGATGATTAACCAGTGGATTGATTGGGCTAGCCTGTTTTCAGACCCATTTCTTGATGCATTGTGATAGGTCTGGATCTCCGTGCTATGCTGAAGAATGATCGGTGTTGATCTTCAATTGATTAGGCTTTTCAACCAGCCGCAACCAGCCCCCAAAATTTGGCTATCTCAAAAAGAATGGTAGGAAGTGGTTCAGGAAAACCGTGGTTGATAGGTGTTCGACTCGTTGGGTCTACTCGCATTTGTAAGGGATTTTTTTTTAAACATACAGTACCTGGTGTATCCTGGTGTAAACGTGTGTAAACTACTTTACCTATACCAGTTCCTAAGTGGGATGATTCTCTAAGTAGTTGAAGCGCTGGCGGCTTCAACCGTTTCTTTTGTCTCATTTCAACGTTGCTTTATGATGTGGATCCAGCCAGGCGTGTCACGGCCTTCAAAGCCCATGCATTGGTTGGAGCCGGTGCTCGAGAAACTGCCCCTGAAGTCCTTTCTGAATGTAGCCCTGCGTGACAGGCTGCGCACCCGATGGTGGTTTGATGGGGGTTGGGGGTTAGGGTGGCCTAGGTGCTTGGGATAAGCAGCGAAGTACTTGCGAATCAAATATGCACTGCGTATCTTCAGCCTGGCGATACCCATTCCAAGGGAGCTTGATAAATGCAACGCGTAGATGCCATCGATGGAGGCTTGAACCAGTTCTCAGCCTGGCCCAAAGCATTTCTGTCATTAATTCATTGCTTCCCTCAACCGGGGGTTAATCATCCTGGTTAGCAAGTCCCCGGTCCCCGATTCGTGCGTCATCCCATATATATATATATAAATATGGGTTATAAGTTATAAGTTACAACTATGGATACTAACCAGCTACTGAGTGGGATGATCCTCCAAGTGGCAACTTTCACTGCGTTGACAGGATAAAGACATCCCATGAGGCACCGTCATGTGGACAAATTAGCAGAGGCTCACTGGCGGAGCCCCATAAATGATGTAAGGGGGATTCATCCACAAAATCGTCAATATCTCTGAGAGTTTAAAGCCCCTAATTATAGATTATTCTAAATGGAGGTTCTAGTGGGAAAATCGACGAACTTAATCGGGGAAAATATTTTCCCATTTGACAAATCACCAGAGGGTATCAAGTATGCTCATTTGGAGGTTTCCTAAAGTGTGGGTACCATTGGGTACAGTACCCCTAAATCATCCATTTGAATAGGATTTTCCATTCTAAATCATCCATTTACCCTCTGGTAAACTAACATAACTATGGAAAATCACCATTTTTCATGGGAAAATCCACTATAAATGGCCATTTTCAATAGCTATGTCAGTTTACCAAAGGGTAGTGGATCCCCCATTTATGGAAACCCCAAGTTGCCCTCAGGGCCTCCGAAGACGATTGCAGCGTGCGTGACGACTTCGGGACCTTTCAGGCGTGTCCTGATCTTCGCTGCTTCAATCGCGATGGTGGTTTCTCAAATCCCATTCTGTTGATTGCTTTATCCCAACATGGAGTATAAAAACCGTGTAATTATATATATATGTATATATACATATATACATGTATAAATACATTTTGAAACGTATATTTTGCGATTTAACTTCCATGTTTTTTTCTGTTCATTGTTTCATGTTGGGTGAACGTTGGCAGCTGTGTCAGGATCCCAGCTGCGGACTCGCGCGCCTGCGGGCGTGGGAGACCTTGACGCTCTTTCGGGACACGGCCAACTGCGTGGGGCAGGCAGGGGCCCCTTGGGGGCCCCGTGAAACGGCTGAAACCCTGGTGGATTTTTGCATGAAAACTTGGGTCACCCCTTTTAAAGGCTTGGTGATTTGAGCATGTTTTTCAGATGAGAACATACTAATCGAATCAAGAAAATAGAGTGAAATTACTATCAAAGACAGGGTAAACCAGCTGGTGATGGGTAGTTTCATTTACCATGAGGGTATAAAAGCCATCAACAAAGGATAGCAGGGTACTTATCTAAGATTGCCCATGGACAAAGTGAGGGATTTGAAGCAAGAAAGTCATCGGGGTTTATAACCAACTGGACCAACGGATATGATAGGGGATGACACTATCGATGATTGTTAATCAACAAACAACGAATCTTCAATTGTTGAACCAATCAAAGTAGTTACTGTTATGTACTGTCTATCATTTTTAAATCCAAACTGCAACTTGGATAGATATTTTTACACAGAGAAACAGTGTGATGATGAAGCGTCGATTTAAACCTATCAAAGAGTGCTCCTTGAACCATGATTTGGCATCATGTGATTCCTTTCTGTTGTCAATGAAACCCTAAAGTTTTGGAGGGCAATCTTTTTCCTTTTTGGTTGGTCTTTGGTTTTGCATTCTCCAATTACTCAAAACCCCAACGAGTTTTCCAACTCTATTGTCATGGTTGTCAGTTGCTCGGTTTTACATGTTTTACCTTCCCTAGACACTGCTTTGGTTGCACTCCCTTGCGCTATCCCTACTACCCTCTGGTAATTAAACGTAACTATTGAAAATGACCATTTATAGTGGATTTTCCCATTAAAAATTGTGATTTCCCATAGTTATGTTAGTGTACCAGAGGGTACATCCTCTAATTTGTTGCTGGTTTCAAAAAACATCCACATCAGATTCTGGGCGAACTTCTTTCCTGCCAACGTCTCACTGGAAAACCACAGGGAATGGTTCAAACCTGGGTCTCCAAGAGTTCTTCCGTCCGGTCGAAGATGTCGAAGCCCCGCACTTGATGTCCCGTAACTGATCCAAAATCCAAAGGTTTAGCATCATTTTCCTCACTGAACATCTCGCATTCCTGGGGTTTTCCTGAGGAAACTCCATGGAAGTTCCACGATTTGGTGCCCCAGAGATTTTTGTTGGATTATAACCCCCATTCACGAATTCTACATGAATCTACATACATCATAAACATCCACAAATTCTACGTTAATCTACATACATCTATAGTAAACATCAACAAACCCAGGCTACTTCTAGGCCAGCTAGTTCAACTAACGTTCACGAACGAAGTGCCGCCGAGTCCAGCTGCTTGAGCGGGGGCACCTTTCGACCCCGACGACAATCCGTGCAAGGAGCGCTCGCCCAACGGGGATCTCTCGGGGGATCACCGAGGCTAGATGGGTCGGTCTGAACATCTACCCCAAAATCCCATGGTTGATGAATGTTGATGATCATTTTCTGTAAAATTAGAATGATCATTTTAAGTAGTATCCCCTATTTTCAGACAAACCCAGATGTTTGAAGAACATATCTTTTTGGGGGGCACCGCGATTTTTCAGATTGATTGAAAACAATGAGATGCCTGTTGGGAAATGATAGATTGGGAAATCTTTGATGCAACCTGTTCGCGCGAAATGAAGGTCGAACGGCAAAAACTGAGGTAAATTTGCGATGTTTGAACGTCAGATGTAGCCTTCTCGCACGACTTGGGTGTGTAACAGCCCCTTTTTCTGTACTTCTCTGTGTAAGAGCTTCTGCGTGCAAAAGCTGCTGTGTGTGAAAGCTCTTCTGTGTAAGGACTTCTCTGTGCAACAGCTTCGGTGTGCAAAAAGCTTCTGTGTGTAAAAGTTCCTCTGTGTAAAGACTTCTCCGTGTAAACGCTGTGTGTGTAAGCGCGTCAGTGTGTAAGAGTTCCTCTGCGTCAAGACTTCTCTGTGTAAACGCGTCTGCGTGTAAAACTTCCTCTGTGTAAAGACTTCTCTGTGTAAACGCGCCTGTGTGTGAAATTTCCTCTGTGTAAAGATTTCTTCGTGTAAAAGCTTCTGTGTGCAAAAGCCTCAAAAGCTTGTGTGTGCAAAAGCTTCTGTGTGTAAAAGCCCCTGTGTAAAGCCTTCTCTGTGTAAAAGCTTCATTGTATTTCTGCGTGTAAAAACTTCTGTGTGTGAAAGCCCCCCTGTGTAAAGACTCCTTTGTGTAAAAGCTTCTGTGTGTACAAGCTCCTCGGGGTGAAAGTCTCTGTCCGTAAAAGCTTCTGTGTGTAAAACTTTCTGTGTGTGAAAACACAACCATTCTGACTGTCGCCCAGGAGCCAGCCCTGGATCATATCGCCCTGTGGATATTTGACATTTGACCAACATTCATTACCCTCAACATCATCATTAATCATTACTATATTTTCTTTTGTATTATCTTCTCGTCTCCTCCCTCCTGCTTTCTTTCGGGCCACACTGGCGTCTAATTTTTTCTTGGCACTACCCCGCAGCACATGGGATGATGCTCCCCTGTGACAGATCGTTTTCAGGCCAGTTGAAATTGCGAAAACAACACTCCCAGATTTGGATGGTGGGACAAGACCTGAAGTAACGTTCAAATTTCCAGTAGATACAGCAAAGGTTTCCTAAAATGAAGCAAATGAAGCAAAGTCAGCTTCAGGAATCAGAGAGCTAAGCGCAGAAGAGGTGGAGAGTATGGTCTCTCGCCAACGCTGATACGGGGACAGGGGGATATCATGGCATGTAATCCCATACCCCGAATAAAAGCACCCTTATTGGATGATCCCAAACATAACTATACACATATATATACACATACATATATATATATATATACATATATATATATATATACATATATATGTATATATATGTATATATGTATATGTATATATGTATATGTATATATATATATATGTATATATGTATATGTATATATGTATATGTATATATGTATATGTCTATATATATATATATACATACATGTGTATATATATATATATCACTCACTGTAAATCACCATAACCCCCCAAGCCGCACTTTCTGAGGGCGTGTGTAATAAAAGGGGGAAAGGATGATCAGCAAATTGAAGCAGATGGTTTGCTTATGTTTGGTTTCTCAGGATGGAGCCCCCAAATTGTGAGTTTTAACCGGAATATTGGGAATATTGTATAATACTTGGGCTTGGGGATTCGACACTTTGGTGCAATCTCAAAGTGGGTCCTATAGTACAAGACTGCAACCTCTGTCATCGGGGGATCCGTTTCCAGCACGCCAGCATTGTTTTTGGGAGGTTTCAAGACATGACATGGGTCGAAACCGAACGGTACCCTGCTGTCTATATCAAAACAGCTGGTGTTCATGGGTGCTCTACATTTTAACACTACATCAATTCATCATCGGGTGTTGTGACAGCTCCCAATTTGATGAGATGAAGCAACAGTTTGATGGTGAAATTAAGCCCAATTTTTTCTTTTTTTTTCAGGAATATGTTGAGGATGGATAGTCACTAGGGATGGTTGACAGAGTTTTCAAGAATCCCAGAATTCGTTTAGGGGACAATATGCAGGGAACCCTTCATTTTGGTGTGACCCAGGGTCTCCTGTGGAATTTATGTTTAAATCTAAATCAAGCCATTCAAAGAACCACTGTGGCGAATCCTTAGAGAGTATCAGGCAAAAATTCAAGCTGATTAATTACTAATGATGGTCAGGTCATTCTGAGACCCGGAAGCCATGAACTTTGAGCCGCATGTTCGACCTGTAGAGTCAAGTACCCAACTGCAGATTTCAAAGTTCCACCAACGTATATTTAAGGCAGTGCCCCCTAGTTATTTGATTTACTGTAAACGCCAACTTCGCTAAGTAGGGAGCACCACATTGTATATGCAAATTTCACCAGCACAATTGCGGGACAAAGGATGGGACAAAGAGCTCCTTGTATTTCGAAAGCAGTTGTTTCCTTCGGTGGATTTATTGCTCTGTGGAACGTCCCACAGCGATTCTTGAAGCCCCTGGCAACCCATCCATGCCACAACGATGATCACAAGTTGTCACCCCCCAAAAGCCACAGAGAGAAAGAAGCCCTTCTTTGTTTCAAAGCCATTGTTGGGGTTCCCGGAAGTAAGACCTTACACTGCTGAAACTAGTGGTTGAAGTTGTGTCATTGGGGTTGGTACCTGAGCATTAATGGGAAACTGCCCAATTTGACGGTTACTTCATCATTTTCCCTTTGTTTTGATAGCCACAAACACAGGGGTACATTCGATCCAGTTGCCGGCCGGCCGTCTTCTCGCAATTTCTGGCACCTGACGTTATAACGTCATTATCATGCCAATTCATTGTGCTACCCACAGTTGTCGTAACCTCAGACGAAAGCAAAGTATGAGACGAAAGGTGCCGGGCCGTTGGGCAGCGTGGGTGGCCGCACGTTTTCGGCACGGCCTCAGCGCTCAGGTATTGGATCGCTCCGTGGACGTCCTCACTTTGTCGCCATCCGCAGGCGGCTTCGAGATCCAGCTCAACTCTCATGGTCTTCGTTTCCAACCTTTACCCTTACTGTCGCTTTCGAAAGTGTGATCCTGTATTGAAAATTTCTTATGGCTTGCAAAAAGACATTTTTTATCCCGCAGCTGAACCCACCATTGGGCCACCATGTTCTGGTGAAGTCCCATTTCTTGTTGGCTCAGTGACAAGATATCGCCCCAGAAAAGTTGCTATAGCATCGCCATGTTTGGAACCATGAAGTCCGTAACCAGGCAACTGCGCAGAGTTGCAGCGCTTCTTGGCGACCCTGCTGCAGACGGCACTGCCGCAGGTGCTGGCGCTGCCCATCAATGCGCTGCACCTTGGGAGAATTTTGGGGGGACAATGGGAGAGTTGAGTTTTGGGATGAACATCAGGATTTGGAGGACTGAGCCATCCAATTCGGTGATACGGGCGCGGCCAAAATTTGAGACGTAGGCAAGATTTTGTTCATTGCTTGGTCCTGCTTGGTCCTGGGCAGATTTCAAGGCGCCCCAATCTTGGCACATACGCATGTCCTAGTGACAGAGAAGCTTTGAAGCTGGTTGCGCCCATCCATACAAACGTACAATATTTGCATACATTCAGCCAGGTGCGTTTGGTCACAGTCTACTACAATCATTTTTTGTTGGCCTCGTGAGTAAAATACAATCTAGCGTTCAAACTGAGTGACCTTGTTTCTCTTTCGATCTGTGGGAGAAAAACCGGCTGTAAAACACACACACACACACATATATATATATATATATGTGAATGTGTATATTTATGTGGATCAACGCACACACACATATATATTCAAAATATCATAGCTAGCTAGCTAGCTAGCTAGAAAGATAGATCGATAGATAGACAGGCACTTAGATGGATAGATAGACAGACAGATAGATAGATAGACAGACTGACAGGCGCTTGGTTCGATAGATATAGAGAGATAGAGACAGATAGATAGATAGAATAATGGAAAGAAAGAGAGATCAATCGATCGGTAGATAGATAGACAGATAGACAATAGATAGATAGATAGATAGATAGATAGATAGATAGATAGATAGATAGATAGATAGATAGATAGATAGATAGAGAGAGAGATAGATAGAGAGAGAGAGAGATAGACAGATAGATAGATAGACAAACAGACAGACAGACAGGCAGGCAGGCAGACAAAGAGACAGAGACGGAGAGAGAGAGAGAGAGAGAGAGAGAGAGAGAGAGAGAGAGAGACAGAGAGAGACAGAGAGACAGAGACAGAGACAGAGACGGAGAGAGAGAGGGAGAGAGAGATTGAGAGAGAGAGAGAGAGACAGAGAGACAGAGAGATAGATAGATAGATAGATAGATGGATAGATAGACAAACAGAAGGACGGATGGATAGACAGATGGACAAGGGTTTAGAAATCATATACATAGAGATATTTACAGATTCAGATTTATAATCGATATTAAAGATTCAGTTTCTATTTGTGCCAATCTATGAACCATTTTTTGAATCATATATATATATATATATATAGATATATTTACATACGCACATATCATCACATATCTATATAGTCATGTAGTATGCAGATTCCATTTTTTCATCATGCATTAGGTTGGCCCCGCCGCGCCGGGCGGCCCCGGACTTCTTGAAAGCGGGGAAGAGGTTGCGAGAGACGCCCCTTGTCGCCGGATGGGGTGGGAATTCCTGCGGGATATGAACTAGACGACGGATGGCCCGAGAGCGAAGAGAAGTATAGTGAGATATGGAACTGTGAAGATCGTATAGCATGAAACTAGAGAGAGAGAGAGATAGGATGTCTCAAAGAAAGAAGATGTGAATGTATAATGCGCAAATAAAAACATATTGATGAGTATGTGAAGATGTGAGAATATGAAGATGTGAAGCTGTAAGGATGTGAAGAGATGAAGATATGAGCATTTGAAGATGTGAGGATGTGATGAGGTGAAGATGTGAAGATGTGAAGATATGATGGTGTGAAGGTGGGAAGATGTGCAGATGTGCAGAAGTGCTGATCCTCATCCTCATCCTCACCCTCACCCTCATCATCCTCATCATCATCCTCATCCTCGCCCTCATCATCCTCCTCATCCTCATCCTCATCCTCATCCTCATCCTCATCCTCATCCTCATCCTCATCCTCATCCTCATCCTCATCCTCATCCTCATCCTCATCCTCATCCTCATCCTCATCCTCATCCTCATCCTCATCCTCATCATCCTCCTCACCCTCCTCATCCTCATCCTCATCCTCATCCTCATTATCATCATCATCATCATCATCATCATCATCATCATCATCCTCATCCTCCTCACCCTCATCCTCATCATCATCACCCTCATCCTCATCATCATCATCATCATCATCCTTATCCTCATCCTTATCCTCATCATCCTCATCCTAATCCTCCACACAAATGTCTTCACACAGAGACCCTTTTAGACACACACACACACACACACCCCCTCCCTTTTACACAGAAACACTTTTAATGCGAAAGAATTGCTCCAGCACAAGTAAAATCGCAATTTTACTTGAGTTTTTGACTATAACCTCATTTCGTGCGAAAGGGTTGCTCCCGCAAAAGATAAATCGCAATTTTACCTCAGTTTTTGACGCTCGAACCTCATTTTGTGCGAAAGAATTGCCCTGGCGCAAGTAAAATCGCAATTTCACCTCAGGGATTTTGCCAAGAGGTCTCTCACATAGATCTTGCCAAGAGTGCTCTTAGAGAGAGCTTGTACAGAGATCTGATGAAGAGATCTTGCTAAGAGACGTCCTACAGGGAGCGTGTGCAGAGATCTTGCCAGGAGATCTGAATCTTAGAGATCCGCACAGAGATCTTGCCAAGGGGTCTCTTACAAAGATCTTGCCGACAGAACTCTTGTAGAGATTTTGTACAGAGATCTTGCCAGGACACCTCTTGTGGAGATCTTGTCCAGAGACACTGTGAAGAGAGCGGACATCTTTTTCTTATCATCCTCAACATCATCATCATCATCATCACCATCATCATCATCATCATCATCATCATCACCATCCTCGACATCATCATCGCCACCCTCCTCCTCCTCATCATCATCATCATCATCATCACCATCCTCGACATTATCATACATGATCCTCGCACACCCCACACTGTTTGAGGTCTCTTGCTGGGATAATATCCAAACAAAGGGGGGTCAATGGGTGTTTCCAAGAAGAATCTACGAACAAATTGGACATCGTGAAAAATCACGATTAATCCTCAGGAACCATCGGGTTTTTTGCGGGCCCCAGTGGTGCAGTGATGAACCATGCAACAATTCATTCGGATCTCACCAGAAAAACCCGAGATGCTTTCAGGCTGGAAATTGAAACGTGAATCATGGAACCAAACAGTTACTGCAATAGTTGGTATTATACATATATGATCCCGTCCCCAAGCCGCCAGGCCCCCCCCCCACAGGGGGGAGGGAGAGGATACTTATATATACAGTTTCTATACTGTATATTTTATAGACATTCTAGATATGAATAAATATATATGTACACTCTATTTAACCATTGTACAGACTCTAAATATACTCTATATATATTCTATGTATACTCTATATACACTCTATCTATACTCTATAAAAATAAATACTCTATATATACTCTATCTATACTTTTTATATTCTCTATATTAACATATATATACTATATATATATATCTATACTCTATATATATATATATATACTCTATCTATACTCTATATATACTCTATAAATACTCTATATATACTCTTTATATACTACAAGTATACTCTATATATACTCTATATATACTCTATATATAGCTCATAGATGATCACCAACCCCCACCCCATCCCACAAGGGGGGGACAGGGATACACATACATACATACATTCATACATACATACATACTTACTTACATTCATACATACATACATACTTACATACATACATTGATACATACATATATTCTTGCATTTATACATGCATGGATGCATACATACAATCACATCTACATACTGACCCCCCACCCCATCCCACAAGGGGGGGGGCAGGGATACACATACATACATACATACATACATTCATACATACATGCATACTTACTTTCATACATACATTGGTACATACCTATATTCTTCCGTTTGTACATGCATGGATGCATACATACAATCACATCTAAATACTGACCCCCCACCCCATCCCACAGGGGGGGGCGGGGGGCATACAGACAGACATACATTCATGCATACATACATATATACATGATATACCCCTATATNACCCCTATATAGCCTGATATACCCTGGATCTGTAGACCCATACCCATTGGGGGGGGAGGGGGGGGGCCTGGGAGGGCTGGACCATATATATATATATATCATTATATATATATATATGTATGTATGTATTACAGTAATATGGCTGGGTATGACCTTGTCCGTTCGAAATTTCTACCACTGGATTTTTGGCAACTATGAATCACAAAACTCAGCTGTAACTTGTGGTTTGTATATGTTTTTTCTGAAAGTCTTGGTCTTCTACTCATCGTTTTCCTCGATAAAATGGCCATTGAGAAGGTATACCCCAGTTTCAGACAAACCCATATGACCCATATGACCATCTAAGACATATTCGTTGATGCCAGGACGGAGGCAGTGGGAAGTCAAATTTATGGCCATCCAATGGGCAACGAACGTACTTTGAACTTGCCAATGTGGTTTGTCACGTGGCCATGAACCGCAATTGAGGCATTCGACATACCCTGGTTGATAGGTTCATATTGGGATCGAGTTATACTACTAATTTATTGGCGATTGCGATAACCCATACTAGGGAAACCGTTTTCACCAACTAGTGGATTTAGGGTTGACCCCTTGCAGTGTTACAACCATTGGTGTATAGCCCTGCAAGATGGCCCCCCCATGCCCCCCCATAACATGGTAAGTCTTGCGCCATCATGAATATGTTCATTTCTTCGCATCCGATCCAAGCTTTGGATCACAAATAATACAGGTCTGTGTTTTAGACATCATTTGCATTTTCCTTTCTTATCTTTCTTGTTTTCGCCATTAAATCCTTGTCCGATTCCATGTACTTCTGGTGTCCTTCATGTTTACGTTTGTTATACATGCACATTTGTCTTACTCAAAACCACCATTTCAATCCATTTCACACAACTAAATATATCCCCATGGTATATCCTCAGAATGTATCCCTACTGATACATCCTAGTTCTGGGATAGTTAGTCGCAAGTATGTCTAGTTATTGATTTTTCATCGGTTAAATCCCATGATGTCCCACAAAATGGTTGGTTGTAAATACCCATGTTCCTTGTTCATTCCCATGATACCCTCCGGAAACCAAACGTGGCAATGGAAGATCCTCTATTTGGATGTAATATAATATATATATATATATATTAATCATTTATAGATGATCTTCCCAGAGAAACCGGCATGGCTAGTTGGGGGATTTTCCAGCCACGCTTCCCCAAGGACAGCGCCGAGGGGCGACAGCTTTCAGCTGGGTCAGCATTGCTCGCTGCAATCGGCCATCGATTTCCTGCCGCAGCGCCGCGGCCGATGTTTTTGTGAAACAAACGGTGACCCGCGATGTAGCAAAGGTGGCTGGGAAATCCTCCAGGGAAAATCAATGGGAAAAGCATGGGAAGAGATGGGATGATGAGAAAGAACAATGGATTTTAGGGGTGTTCTCTTAAACATGTCCACCCAAAGTTTCTCATCCACTTAAGATTCCCGGCTCCCGGCTCTGTTCCTTGGCCCCAGGTTCGTCTTGCTCTTCGTCGACGGGCTCCGTGCTGTCTTCGTCAGTCACGCCGTGCGGCACCATTTTGGGCACGTCAACGCAGAGGTCGGAGCAGCTTTGAGCTCCATTGATTGGTGCATGATTACCCTCTGGTAATCAAACATGGCAACGGTAAATCCACCATTTCTAGGGGATTTTCTCAGCTATAAACCTCAATAAACATCCATTTATTGAGGGGATTTCCAAGCTTGCCACGTGGCTGATGACCGGAGGGTATGCTGATTATGAGATGAATGGTGATATAATGTGGATATAACCAACAATCTGGGATTTGGGAAATGAATGGAAATGATATTTGCATTAGTTGGGATACCCTCCAATAAACTGACATAGCCTATAGCTGTGGACAACGGATGAACATGGCCCATTTATATACTGTAGTTCTATTAGAACGCTGATTTTTTCTATACCTATGATAGTTTACGACAGGGTATATGGATAGAGTTACTATATGCGAAACCCAATGATAAACCGACCATTCGCAGATGGTTTCAATCCAACCAATTTCCGTTTATATAGTGGATTATTCATCCAGATAAGGTGTTTTTGTTTTTTGTCCCCTCTTGTGGGACAGCTGGATCGACGGATCGACCCTTCAGAACTTGGGTCGTGAGCGAAATGAGCGAAATTGATTGTCTTGGGACCCATGCTTGAGCATGACATGTGCATATCCACCTATCTAATCTATTCGTCCATCTTTCCTTCGTGTGTTCTTTTGATCTTTATAGACAGTGCCTCTCTCTCTCTCTCCCTCTCTCTGTATATTTTGATATATTTTGTTGTGGGATAGCTGTATATGCACACATGTTTATGTGATTGTATGTGTAAAATCTATACGGAATATTATTATGTATGTAACTTTATATTTTTCTCTCTATGATGATACAGTTGTATAGTTAAGTATCTCTCTGAGTGTGTATGTATTGCAACCCCCTAAGGATAGGAGTTCCTAAAATCCTTCTAAACAAGAGCCGACACCTATCACCACTAATAATAGTGAGAAGTATCCACCAAAAATATCCAGCAACAATCAAAAATCCATCAGTTCCGGAGAAAGTCATAGTGAACTAATGACAGTTATACCGGTATATCACCAATAATAGTTCGTAAAATCCTATAATAGTGATACCTTGAACCGAACTTCGGCATCCGTGACAGGCTCGAACCTTGTGGCGCCGCGGCGTCAGCTGCACGCTGCCAGTGGTGGAGTTGCTGGAAGCACGCGCGCCCCAAGGAGGGAAACGAGGGAAACACGATGGAAATATTGGGCAAACATGGGGGATTTGATGGGATTTGCTATGGAAAGTAATGGATTTAACAATCCCAAAGTTGGGATTTCATGGGACTTGCAATGGAACATGGTGATTAGAGTTGGTAAATCAACGAAGAGCGTGGTGATATAACGGATATCACGGAGGTATCATGTGAATCTCATGGGGATAGAATGGGGATCTATCGCCGACCACAATGGGGATATCATCGGATTTGACCAACAGAAATGGGATTTTTTTTAACCAGAGATAATTCCAAATATACACAATTAGGATATATGGAGGTTTCCTAAAATAGGGGTGCCCCCAAATTATCAATTTTAATAGGATTTTCCATTTATAAACCATCCATTTTTGGGTACCTCCATTTTAGGAAACCCCCATATCATGGTGATATCATAGGGGTATGTTTAATTACATGCCTGAAATTGCTGGAGGAGTTGCTGTTGAGTTATTGGGATAGAAAAACCAACCAGGATGGGGATGTAGCGTAATGGGATGTCTAGCACCAACAAGATGATCTTCTGATGTGCCTGAAAATAGTTCTTTTTCCTTCAAAAATCAAAATGGCAGTCTTAATGGGGAACATGATCTTAAGGCATGGTGTTTTCGGGCCCCCTACGAACCCAACGAATGCATTTCTGGCACCCAACTGACAAAGGATTCCCACGGGCCGCTGAACGCCACCAGGATACTACTGTAGGTGTTCTACTTTTGGTGAAGCCCCTTACCCTCTGGTAAACTAACATAGCTATGGAAAATCACCATTTTTAATGGGAAAATCAACTATAAATGGCCACTTTCAATAGCTATGTTAAATTACCAGAGGGTATTTCAGATTCGTGGCTTCTTCATAAACTCATTTCTGGAGAGCAATTTCCATTTTTTGCCCATGCCATTTTGCTTTCACGAGGGCCATTGTCAATGGGAAGACTATGATTTGACCAATGGTTTGCAGGGTACTGTAGTGTATTTTTACAAACCAATACATGAATCACAGCAAAATTTACCATTTGGGAGCGTCATAAACCTCAAGACTTCCAATGATTTTCCCATAACTTTTCCATGATTTCCCTCGAAATCAACGCTATCCCATGCTATCCCTATCATTTCCCACTTTGTCCCAGAAGGTCCAGTTAGCGCAGAAGCCGCCGCGCTAGGCGGGTCGTGGATTTGCTGAAGATATTTTTTATTTGCCATATGGGACACATACCATTTGTGGAATCCATAGATTTTGAGTATAGTTTTGCAACCCCCAAGCTAAGATTGTTGAAACGGTTCAATTGATATCGATTGATCACCAGGATTGGATTCTACGAAGTTCGTAACTTGGAGGTTGCTACTGGCCATACTACTATCCATTACCCAATATCACTACCCTCCGGGAATCAAACATGGCGTGCTGGAAAATCCACCATTTACTTCGACGTAATTTTCCATTAAACATCATTAAACCACCATTGAAGATATGTTTTGTGGATTGAGGTGGATCAAAATATACCCCGGGGTGAACTAATGTAGGTGCGAAAACTATCAATGGTGGATTTTCTGCACACCTACTGTGTTGTTTGCCGGGAAATTATAGTACGATGATTCCTATATGGGTTTGTCTGAAAATAAGGTACCCCCAATTCCAATGGATTATCATCATTTTCCCTATTAAAATGGCTATTTGTGGGTATCCCCAATTTTCAGACAAACCCATATTCAACTTTAGTACAGATTTTAGGTGTACCGATCTATTCCAAAGGTCGCTAATGGGGATTTGAGCATCGATATGATGAGAATTGATGGGATATCAGCAAAATTTGGGGTTTAGATGGGATATACATATCATGATCACCAAAAAGATAGAAGTGCGTAGCAACACCAATGTTTTTTTGCTGGAAAATTGAACCTTTGCTATCCTTTTCGAGGCTTACTGTGTAGATACTATAGTGTTCTATTTTAGTATATTTAGCACTTGAAAAGCAAAATCCTGTTTTAGAGTAGTGATAAATTGAACGTTTTATTTTGGGGTTGCTCTACTCAACCTTGGGGTGATGGAATCAAAAAGACGGTGGAAAAGTACGGAAAAACAAAACATACCGGGAAAAGAGTGCAGGATTTCACGTTTCTATCTACCTTCAGGGTTGCTGAATACTTCTATTTGTTCCAACTGCGGTAGCAAAAGAAAAACCGATGAGTCAGCCGTTGAACACTGGGATTGCCAGTAGCTATGTGTGTTTTTTCGGAGGGTCATTCCTTTAAATCATTTCAAAATGGAGATTTATCGATGGAACCAGCAACCCAAAACACCACCAGCTGACCATGCAGCGCAAAATCAGCCATGAACAGATCTGTCCCACAACATTCGGTGTTTAGCACAACTGGGTTCACTGTCAAAAACCACTGGTTTAATCTTGATTTGTCCTCATGTGTCCCCATGTTCAATCCTGTTTACCATGATCGGGACAGCTTCCGGTTGGCACTGATCATGGCTCACTCAGCCAGGGATTTGATTCACCTCATGGCCAGAGGTCATCTAAATGGGTATAACTACGGAATTTCAATCTGTGTAAGTTGGGATATAGGACCCAGATAACTCCAGTTCTATAGCCATTTATGATCATTTATGCATATTTATAACCTCAACTGCACCCCCAAGTACCAACCAGAAACTTGTTTGACCCACCCCAGGTGTGCCACCTGAGATGTTTCCCAAAAAACATGGGTTTTGCATGGAGAATCCCAGTTTTTGATGGGGAAACTGCCATTTTTGATTGGGCAAACGTTCAAATTTCCGCAATCTCTCTAGTTTTTTTTATGGGTCATGTCCCACTGGATAAATCACCATGTTTGATGACTAGTTTCCACTAAGGTTTCTCTGAACAGACCCCTAAATCGGAGAATGATCATTTACTCATATATTTTCTTATTAAGATTGCTGTTTTTTAGTGGGATGACCCTCATTTCAGGTCATTTCAGGTGCAATTCTTCAGGGCCCACTTGGAAGATCACCCCACTGGATTCGTTGGGAAAAGTCCTCCCTGGTGATGGGATTCGTCCCCTCGAGGATGCTCTCCCAGTTTTTTCGGGCAACGGGTAAGCCACCGACCCCAGTTACGAAGCACCGATTTTTTTCGTGGGATGATTGATTTATAGATGATAAGTCAATGATAAGTCAATGATAAGAATAATGATTTGCCATGATTGAGCGTTTTAAACAATCAGTGATTCTCCAGTTCGCAAGACGCGTCGAATGACCAGAGGGGAATGCCCCAGATCAAGTCACCAGGCAGTGCGGCCTGGCCGTGCGAAGCCTTGCGCTTGCCGCAACTGGCCAAGGGAGTCTTGTAGCTTGGTTGGAAGCGTTGAGTCTCACCTCCGCAGCGTTTCAAGGCCATGGATGTGAAGCCAAGAAGCCGTGGTTTTCCAGGAAAATGCTGACAATCATCATGGGGATATCATGGATAACCATCGAGAACCAATGATGATCTGCTTGGTGGCATCAAATATGTGTCATGTTTCAACAAGGACCATGATCCCCAACTCTTCCGTTTCAGCTGGGGCCCTGGCGCCACCCAGCGGTTTTTATATCTAGCCATGCATTGAGGGTTTCACCATAACGAAGCAACATTGGGATCAAAGTGATATGACCAACCAGACGTGTGGGGGAATTGACCCAGAAATTGCGGAAACGTAATCACTTAGAACTAATGATGGTTGGTTATCCATCATTGGGAACATATTTCGTCCAATACATGGAATTTATTGGGGAATATCGCCATTGTAAGTAGAGAAAACTAACTTGGATGTGTGGGAATCCATGGAATACCTGGCTAGTTCGTCCAGCTTTATAAATGAATATTCCCAGGAATGTGGAGCTTGTTTTCGAGTTGCTATGTGGGCAGTTTCGAAAAACAGTTGCTTGATGATTGACCATCATGTGGGGATTTTCCAATACGTTTTTGACACGAAAGTTTCTTGCCAATGGATATAGATTCAAGATTTCTGATTGCCATTGATTTGTTTCAACAGTAGCTGAGGTCATGCGGCTTTGTCTGAAAAAATGGGCGGCCCTAAATCCACTGGTGAATCATACATGTCCCTATCAACATTGCCAGAAATCACTGGTAATTTCTCCATTTACGGGTGCAAAACACACATCTTTTTCTCCGCAAGTTCTGGCTATCCACTGATCTTCCCAGGCCCCGAGTGCAGAACAAGGAGCTCTATCCCGAGACTGAGGTGCCCGAGGAAGGAGCACCAGTCATGCTTGCAAGACCTAAATCTGAAAATCCTCAACTGATCTTAGAGTTGGAAATGTGACCGATATCTGTGTCTCATGAATCGACATTTACAACTTCAAACACTTCAATATATAACAATATATATTATCTTCCGGATGTGATGATTCCCAAAGTCTTGCACCATATGGATCCATATGGAGGATCCCCAGACTCCGCCCCAGGCGCGCTGTGTGTCCCTGGCGGGTCCGGTGGAGAGCATCCGCAGCGCCTTCCTGGGCGCGACGCTACCCATGACGCCCGGCCGGGCGCAGTTGATGAGCGGCCGCGGCAGGTGCTTCTTGGAGGCCCTGGGCCCCTGGGCGCCTGGAGAATTTGGGGGTACTGTAACCTCCCATTGTTTTGGGGATGGGGTAGGACCAAATTGGGATTGTTGGGATGGTTTATGGCACTGGGTTTACGACATTACCCCCCGTAGCTTATGATGTGATGATATTATGGGATATATTTAGAAGCTTCAACATGGTTGGGACCCAAGTAAGAGACTAACCCATATAGGTATAGGTCGAAATTAGGTACCCCAACAATTAGATGGTGAATACTAAACATATACAAACATCTGCGGTAAGGCTTCAATTTTGACCCATCCCAATATGATATAGAGTATGAATGGGGTATGATATGGAATGGGATATATTTCAATATATACAATAATATTATAATGTGTATACATATTGTGGATATAGTGGGATTATGGTATGGGATGTCATATGATTTTGGGGGACTTCAATGGTTTTCACCAACGTTTTGGATATAACGGGATATATTATACAGGACTTCTTGGATATTTGGTCATATAGATTTTGATCCTCTATGCCCTCCCCCCCAGTTAAAAGTTGGTTGGTTTACAATCTCCCCTAACTAAGTTACACTTAGTATACTCTTGCCGTTATATCTATCATAAACCCTAGTGACATGAGTTCTCAACCAATTTAGCTTAGTCTGGAGCACAACCTTATGTAACTTAGATATACCTGTATACATATACAAATACACATGGGGGGTTCCTAAAATAGAGGTACCCCACATCATCCAAAATTTAGACCATTGAAGTATTGAACCCCCTCGTTTTGGGGGCATTTCAGGAAATCTCCATGTCTATACATGTATATGTGTACATATACATATGTACATATATATGTATATATATATACATATAACGTCTAGATTTCAAATTGTTATGTTGGTTGAGAGGGCCCCCAGGACCTTGGAGGCGGCTAGTGGAGGGCGACCTTTCCTGGGCCTTCCCTAGGATTTGTTGGTGATGTGCGGGTCCCCATGTCTTGTCATTTTTTTAAAACTCTAGTTGCGATTTTGTGATTTTCTGAGTAAAAGTCAATTCATCCCCATCCATTGTAGGATCAGTTTGTGAGTCCAAGATTGATGGTGAAGGCCCATGTTTTTGGATGTTTTTCTGCAATGGTTCCTTTGTATGATCTTTCCAAGTGACATATCTTTTGCTACCGCCACAAATCCCTATTTAGGTCCGAAAAATCTGGCATCATCCGCTGGTTTATCATCACTGTTTCCTATCAAAATGACCACATATCTTGGTGGGTAGAATTTGGCACTGACCCACCATTTTTCCCGAAGTTTTCCGGTATCAGCACTTTCCCCATAGTTTTCCCCATTTTTGCTGGTTTCAATCAGCACTTTCTGGTGAAACCTGGCGCCCACAGGAGAACTTCTGCGAATGCTTCCCCCCGTGGCGGGATGCGTTGTGCGATCGCCACGAAGCCTCTGGGGATGGAAACGAAGGACCCAAGGGGTCAAGTGGATGGGTAATTTAGTACTTATTTTTGCGATTTGAATGGGGATATAATATGATATGATATATTACGATATGATGTATGTATATGATTATATATATATATAATTCGTATAGATGTATATGCATACGTGTATATATATATACACACCAACCAGCTAAACATGATTACTTTTACTATTATATATTTTTGCATCACAGATTGTTATCTAAGCGCGTAGGTGGCTGCTTTTAATCTTTTGGATATCTACGAACGAGAGAAGATCGATTGCAATTTTTGGATATTTTCACCCTCGGACCTCGATGGCGTCATGGCTCGAAATCCCCAAAAATGGTCACTTCGTTTTAAGGGAAGAGGAGAAACAACCTTTTTTTTAGTGATTTTCCATTGCCATGTGAAATTTCTAGAGGTATCCATGGTGATCAGATTTCAGCCAATCCTCCACTGGCTGGTTTATTTGAGCACCGGGATTTGCAGGAATCTTGGATAATCTTGGGACGGTCCAAGAATCTTGAGTCAGGTTTCATTGGTTGATCCGTGAGAAAACTCCGGGTGAACATCCTAAAATTTCATTACGCCAGGATCCATCATCGCCACGCGTTTGCTTCCGGGTGGAGAAGAAGAGCTGGAACAGAACCTGTTGAATTGGTGGGATGCTGGGCTTCTCCACGATGTACCCTCCTGTAAGATAGATGTGGAAAAGCTTACCATGAAAGCAGATCATTTGGCAGTTCCGGCAAACCATGGTTGTTTTCCACATCTATGTAAACGTTTACAGGAGGATATCTGTGGCACTGTGGGGAAGATGTTGAAAAACACCTGATGAAGATCAGGATCTTTGCGAACAACTCGCCAGCTGGAGTGAGGTCATTAAATTGCCTACATGTGAAATTACTTACACGTATAGAAATATGTGAGATATGTACAGAAATATGTGATTTTATCATCACGTTAGGAGTTTGAGCGGTGCAGGTGTTATATTTTGGTTTTCAAATTTGGCGGTGTTTGGTTGGATGTGTCCTGAGTTTGATCGGGAAACTAGATCAAAAACCACACCAGCACTGGGTTTTCAATGTGTTGGATCTGTTCATTGCAGGGGTCCCATTAGATCTTGTTGGATCCCATAATCTGAAGTAACTTAACCAAGAAGCCGTTTTGGTAATGTTCTCTCCCACATGGGTATCCTCCAAGAAATTGGTGATGTTAATGACCCACTAAACATGATCAGCCTTTTTTTTCTCGCTCCAGAGCGGTACCCGGCCCGTTTGGGTCGCCACGGTTCAGCAAGATCGATTTTTTGCCTTTCATGGGAGTGAAACAACCAACAATCCAGCTGGTGGTACGGATCAAAACCCTATGATACCATATGTGCGGGGGCTGAACCTTCATTTACCAGCTGCTGACTGATCTCAAAAGCCATATTGTAAAGGGTCTTGACTCATCCATATGATTTTATGTTTTATATTCAACCTTATTTGAAACCCATCCCAACTGAACTAGTGATTGTTCCATCGCTGCTACTGGTGCCTGCACAAAAAAGGAGAGCTTCAACAACCAGATGGATCATCCAGTCCTCATCTTTCACGAGGCGGGTGATGTTCCATGGTCATTTCAATTGGTCATGACCACATGCTTCTTGCATGTTTTTTTACACATGTTTTTTTTTTTTCAGCCAGTATAAGTATATATTTATTCATATATATCTTCCCTCATATTCCCAGGCAAACCCTGGATTCTTGCCACATCAGCGTCGTTGCTGTCCCCCATTGAAGCTGGTACGTTTCAACCCCCGGAGGATTCCTCCGACGCTGGGCTCGGCCCCAAAATAAGATTGCTGTTTTTTTGCAACCTATCATATCCCCAACAATTGCTCGGTCGAAAAAACAAAAAACATTCTCTGTTGTTTCAAGAAGTTCCTAATGTAGCAAAATGCTTAAGTCCCCTATTTTTGAACACCAAACCCGCTATCATATGCTGTGTCAGGTTTGGAAAAGTGATGATCAATCATCCACTGAAGCGAGATGTTTATCATGGTTTTCACCAATTTTTTTACTTTTTCGATGTTTCCACATTTTCCCAGATGTTTTTCCATTTGTTCGCTGAATTGTTCATGTTTCCATCATTGTTCACCATCATTTCACCACCAGGGCCTTGAGACGGATGCAGCGTTACGGCTGCGGGCAGCCTCACCCACAAGGGTGGCTTGGCAAAGTATCACCGGTGGGTCGAAATTCCAAATATTTGGCGATCAATCTAGTGAACATGTGGCAATTTTGATGGTGAAATCATATTAACTCTCATCAACATCAAGAAAAAGGAGCTTAGGACCTCACAATTTTGGGGAAAACCAATATTATTTGTTTGGAACCTCACTTTCTCAATGAAAATGTGGTTGTTTGACTGCTCATTTCGATTTCAAGTGTCAGGTGTGATTGTGACTCAAAATGCGCAAGACTCGTAGATCTGAGACGGGAAAACCATTCTGAATGCATGAGTCAAAGGTGGTGAAATCACACCTGTTCTATCCCAATTTGGTGACATCTACCACGTGCCATGGTTGGGGATGGTCATCATTCCATGGGGATTTATATAATATATATATGTATTCCCATTCTACAGATTCCCATGGCATGGGATAGATGACCATACGATAATTCCATACAATGGGATGAAAGGACAATTTACTCTCGACACATCTAAAATGTGCTGGGGAGACCCGTGGTTTCCAGTGACCAGGTCCCTTTAAACCGTCTGAAGATGTGTTAAGCTACTGCAATGACGATATTGTCTTTCAATGTTTCTTTTCAATGGTCATTTCGGGTACCTAAATTGGAGGTACCTACCATATAGAAGGCCTATGTAAGGGCGAAATTTCAGGGGATAGATCCCCCAAATATGGCTTTGTACTAGGGTACAATATGGTACAATACCTATTTTTTTAGGGCCCTTGTTTCTCTGTTGTCCTTGGAGTTGGCGTTTGCATGAGGTGAATGACTTCCTTTCATCCTTTGCAGTTTTGTTCTGGCCGCCATACCACCCACTTGTGGTAGACCCAAATTTACCATAGTTCTCCATTGCCAAATTATCAATCTTTCCTTTTGGGAGATATTAAAAGACATTTTTCAACAAACCATTCCCCTCAAAAGGGGTTTACTAATGTTTATCATTTTTGATATCACACATACTCCCTACATTGTTCTCGGCGGGATACTTTGTATCATTGGGTTTACAGTACCATACATGGGTTTCTCTGAACATTTGAAGAACCCATTCAAACCACTGGTTGACCATCGTCTTCCCCATAAAGATTGCCATGAATCGGGCTATACCTGAATTTCAGGCACGACTACATATATCTCATGTTGTTGGTTATTCCATCTTATTCCACGATATTTGGTCCCATCTTCATCTGGTTGATCAACAAAATCCCCAGATTTTTGGTGGTAGACTCCACCAAAATCAGCATCTCGCAGGTCTGGTTTGCCCATTTGGGCCCCCTCTTCAGCTCTCAGCGTATGCATGGCGAGCTAGATGCGGCCTTGAGCTGCAGGCCGGGGACAGGTTGGGGTCGGTGCAGAAGGTCGATTTGGGGCGATCCAAAAATTGACATGGAAATCTACGCTTGTTTCCCTTGGAAATTACCTACAGACATGGTTTTGCTAGAGAACTATGTTAGTTTACTCGAGGGAACCCCGAATTGCATTTGTTTCTTGCACAATTTGAATGAATTTGATTGGAACATTGATGAGAGACAACCGGAAATTTTGGGTAATGTACTCCTTGGAGGGGAAGACTTGGGACGTTATCACAACATGATGACAACAAGTAACTAGAGACACGAAAATACAACATAAATTAGAATTAAAATGAGCATATATGGGCGAAACTTGTCAATGGATCAAAACCGCAACAAAGGATGCTTAGATGGCTTAGATATGCATATCAGACTGTTGAGAGGTTTGGCGAAGTATACATAAATGACCGCCTTGTTTGAACAATTCCAAGTGTTTTCGATGTGTCCTCGAAGATTTAAAACATCGTAAAGCAATATTTCCAAACAAAGAAATTGAACACGGCCCCAAATACTGCAACATAAAGGAAACTATTGGTTGAAACTCGAAGGTTAGCCGACTTACTTTTGTAGTTATCCCGAATAAGTTGAAACTATTGTAGTTTTGCTTCGTCATGATACAAGCAACATGTTGGGTAGACGGGGGGTTTGCCCAAACTGTATGTGTGTTTTTCGTTGAGGTATACAGAAGGGGTGGGTGGGGGGGGGGGGGGGGGGGGGGGGGGGGTGTTACCGTTCATGTTTTTCAACGCCAGACTGGATGTACTTTGGGGGGGGGGGGGGGGGGGGGGGGCTTNTGGGGGGGAGTGTTAACGTTCATGTCTATTAGCGTCAGACATGATGTATCTTGGGGTGGGGGGTGGGGGGGGGAGTGTTAACGTTCATGTTTATTAGCGTCACACATGATGTATCTTGGGGTGGGGGGTGGGGGGCGGAGTGTTAACGTTCATGTTCATTAGCGTCACACATGTTCATGCTACGTTGAAGTTATCTTCTCTTGCACTTCTGTGGAATCTACTGCTACGTTGAAGTTATCTTCTCTTGCATGTTTCTCGCAGAGAGCCACACGGCCAATCTGAAGAAGCAGCTTCGCAGGAATAACAAATTGTCAGGCTTGCCTTCGGATTCGGCGCACATAGATGGTTTGTCAGCCTTGTTTATTCACGAAAACCTGGGACTTGAAATGGTCATGGATGCCTTTGTGCGCTATATGGCCTTTGTCAAAGACAAAATTCNNNCTTTGTCAAAGACAAAATTCATCCCAGCAAAGCATACGTGGATACAACTTGGCTCACTGAATCGGCCTGAACAGAGAAAATCAGAACCACGCGATCCCCCGTAAGGGTTCATTTCAACATGTCCTTTTGTTAAAAACCGCATGTTTGAGATGACAGAGATTTGAAGTATGATATACATTGATGGATGATTGGTGCAGTGATCTGAGATTCATTGCAAGACATGAAAATTCGCTTCCCGCTATAGGAGATTCCACGTCTTTTAGTCATTTGGACACATTGCAGTGCATCATGATCATCTTGAAGAAGCCCTGAGATTCGGGCAAACCCCCCCCGTCTACCCAACGTGTTGCTCTGCCTCTATTCGCGTGACGATATATGCTCGCTGTCGACAGATAGTGAACAAAGGACCTCATGGCCAATCTCACAGCCTTTGCCATGGCCCTTTTGCTGGGCTTTCCCCAGTAATTTCATGGCCATGAGGTAATTGTATGTAATTGTTGGTTGTTCATGGAGTTGGAGTTTCCGCCGCTTATTTTCATCATGGATGGGTCATCAATGGTGGTCATCCCACATGTTCAAGTTATGAAAAAGTGCGTAATGGAAGCTTCTTAGCAGCCTGTCCTACCTGTCCTATCTAGAACATATCATATATCCCATTTTTGGACCTGGGAATATCATAGACTTCCCCATTTCTGCTGAAAAATCCAATCATTTGTAGATGATTTTCCCAGCTGTAAAGCTCCATTTATAGGAAATTTCCCATTGCCAGCCACATTCTGTGGTAAAGATCACCATGCTTAAAGCACCCCTTTCCACGCCTCCGAAGTCGAGATATCGAGGTTCAAATTTGCCTGGCTGCTTGACGAACCTTCCATCCAGGATTTTGTAGCTGGCCGGAACGGTGCTGGGGAAGACTGGATGGGTCCTTTGGGAACTTCAGTAGTACTTGATGGTAATGTGGTCAACCCAATGGCCTAAACTTGCCATGTGGGGATAGTGTCAATCCAACCCATTCATATGATTTATACTGTATGATATGATATGATATATTATAATATGGTTGACCACAGTACTTCAATCTTTAGCGATTTGAATGGTGATGTATACTAACCCGCTAGAACCATGTTTTCTTTTTTTGGAGAGGGTATGTGACGTTGGGAATCGGTTCGGACATGTCCATTTTCCAAATTAGCTGGGATGATAATGCTCATTTGATTGCATGATACCCTCCGGTAAACTAACATAACTATGGAAAATCACCATTTTTAATGGGAAAATCAACTATAAATGGCATGATATTCTTCATCGGATTTAATCTTAGCAGTTTTTCAGATCATGGGTAAACGTTTGTGCAACGCCAACGGTGCACATTCTTTCACAAGAGTAGATGTAAGTTTCACATGCAACAACCTAGCCTTCATATTTTGACTTGTGTGAAAGTGACAAATTCCATTTGTTGTTCACTGTTCTTCAAAAAGACAAACAAACAAACAAACAAACAAAGAAAGAAAGAAAGAAAGAAACAAACAAACAACCACGTTTCACGCACCCATCCCAGTTGTATTGTCTCGCATGCATTGCAGTCCTTCGCGAGCTGAGGACTGGCTACTGTGGATTGACTCTGACGTGACTTCGAAGATCTGTGGGCTGAGGAGTTTGAGGTTGTTAAAGATATACTTGTGAAATTGGAACATCATAGCACACAGTTTTGTGGAGTTGACAATGGTTAACTCATGAGTAGATATCATAGTTTGAACATCTTCGAACCATTTCCATGTTCATCCAATCGCCGGGATAGCTCTGCCACCTGCTTCCCATTTTTTTTGGTAATTTTGGTGGATTCTCATTGGCATCCCCTTTTCTTAGACTTCTTTTGATCCTTTCTTCTCATAGGTCAAATCTCAATGAACTTTGGCTTCGCACAACCATGGATCAAAAAAATCACGCAGCAACCGCAACCGCTCCGGAGAATTCAGGGGGGATTTCGGTCCACATCTCCGGCATTTTGCAGATCCGGTCAGGTCACCTTTCCCATTCCCTTGGATCGTGATTTGGTGCGTGAAACCTCCAGTGCAGGCTGGGACCGCGATCCAATATGAAAACGGTCAAGCCCGCAGGTCAACCAGAACATGTATCATACATTCGCTTTTTTTTTCAATATATGTATAGAAATATACAGATAATGTTCACCACTCCAGTTGGTTTTCCCCCACCAATAGTTGTAGATTGATGCCGTTTCACCGGGATCTTGAAACCCCAGCGGCCCGAAATTGGCCAACGTGGGATGAAAATCCCCATCGACGAATGGATTGACGATGTCATATAACTTTCAGATGGATGGCGAAAAACCACCAACCAGATTTCTGGATATAACGGATATAAATACTTGTAAATTACCAATTCTAGATAGTGACACCACCATTCTTGATGGTGAACCACCAATTTTGATGGTTCCACCCTTGTGTTTGATCGTTGAACCTTATTTTTTTCAATTTGTTGATGGCAAAACCATCAGTTTTATTTGACTGAAAATCATCTTAAATCCATGTTGTGGGCCAGAAAGCCACATCAAGCGGAAATCACTACAACCTCACTCCTCACGGGAATGATGGTTGGTAAGGGGAATCATCCCAATGTGGTTACTATCTTTCAGCTTTGTGAATCGTTGTAGTTGATCCCGCCCGTTGCATTATATCATATAAAAATGTGGTTAAAACAATAATAAACCATCCCCTAAATCACCATAAATAGGTGGTATATACCATTCCCAAATGGGTGGTTTGTTATTGTTTTACCCACATTATATCCCATATGTTATTGTCGATTATTGATGGTTAGATGGTGTATCCCATGTTCCCGTTATATCCCATATGATTGGTTATTTCCCATGATATCCCATAACTATGTATATTCCCAGTATTGTTGCTTATATAGTGTATCACCATAGTATGTCATGTTAGTCATACACTATATTATATGATTAAAATTAGTGGGAATATCGGTGATGTTCTCACCATATTAGTCATGTTATATTAGTCATACACTGTATTGCTATCCCTAGTGCTACACTATATTCACTATATCACTATTCTACCACACTTCTTACTACACTATATTACGGGATGTTACTGTTATCATAGACTAAAATTACGACTATTACCATCCAGTAAATTAACATAGACCTTACCAGATCGGGTTTGTAAGATTTGTTTCCACAATCACTTGGTCATTTTCAGGGTCTATGTTAATCTACCAGAGGGATATTATATTCCCCCATGAAAAAGCCGATACCCCTTCATTATTGATGGTTTATGTGTATCCCAGATTCCCATGATATTCCCACATTGCAAATATTATATTCCATGTTATACAGATTCCAAAATATATTCCCAGCATATTCCCATATTGCTTAGTTGTTGAACATGGCCATTTATAGTTGATTTACCCATTAAACATGTTTTTTTCCCATAGCTACGTTGATCTACCAAAGGATATGTTCAGGGGATATGCTCCAAAAATATGGCAAAACATATGCGATGAAAATGGTGATACCCAGCCAGTTTTGGCAGATGCAGTTTCAGGAGCCAGCTTGGGTTTCCTCCCCTTGGACGAATTCCCACGCACGCCGCGGGCGCTGCGGACCTTAACGCTGCTCTTTCGGCAGGCAGAGAGGATGAGGCGCGGTGGCAGTGACACACGGAAAACGGGGTGTTGGAGAAATGGTTGAGGAAATCATGGAGGGAAATATGTGGGATAAATTTGTTTGGGAAGTTCCTTGGAAATTGCTTTTTGACATTTGTTCGTTTCTTGTTTGGATTGTTTAGTATAGTTCTTGGATATTTCTGGGGAAATCGGTGGGAATTATCGTGAAAAATGTGAAGATCAAACATCCTGCAAAAAAATGTGTCACGGTCATTTTCTCAACATTCGTGAACCATTCCAAAGACATGGGGTGATTTCTGGTGGCCAATTGATGTGTGGGAATAGGGGATTCATCACACATGTATTTATATGTAATCATATGATATCATATACCCTCTGGTAAACTAACATAGCTATTGAAAATGGCTATTTATAGTGGATTTTTCCATTAAAAATGGTGATTTCCCATAGTTATGTTAGTTTACCAGAGAGTATGTAATTTTCCCAGATGCATTGTAGAGGTGGACCACGGTTGGGGTTTTCCATGGCCTGGGAATATGGCTCCGTTTCGACTATGGAGCTTTCTTTGTTGCCCACGGCAGGCTGTTTTTCGAGTCTTTCGGCATGAATTTATCTACAATCATGTACCCTCGGTAAAAAATACGACTGGGGAGCACAGTATTTTCTGGTCTACCAGTGGTTTGTACAGAACTTGGGATTTGCGCAGATTCATTATTTGAAAAAATGGTACGTGGAAACCAGCAGAGAAGAGCTCTGGAAAACCCGTCGTGTATCGCCTATTTTAAATGTGCTCAAGAGATGCCATTCATATCATATTGCTACACCTGAAACCGGCATCTCGTTATGACATCATCTCGCCCATCGCCTAGGGGTCGTGGCGAGTTTTCCGAGGATGGCGGCTTGGATTGGTCGAACTTGCATGGCCTCAAAGAACTAGAGAAAACCAACTGTTGTTGTGTCTATGCAGTTGATGTGAAATGTTCGAAGTCATGACCAGGTAACCCTGTAACTTTTTTTTGGCGTTTTGGCGACCTCAATCAACATTTGCATTTCATGGACACAATGTCTCAATAGGATACCGAAGCAACATTCTTCTGAACTCAAAGGGCTCTGACAATCTCTGCCAGTTCCCAGCTACTGCAACCCCGCCTCGTGACTATGGAACCTGGATTTTCTGAAGAGGTTTCTTAGCCGGTGTCCCGCTAAGAAGATGCCCATACCATCTACAGAAATGGTGTTTTGTTGCACCAATCCAATCAATCAATCGATTTGTCTATCAGTCTAATTTACTCTAGTCTAATCTAATCTATCTAGTCTAGATCGATCTATCGATCTATTAATCTCTATAGACATATACATTACATATTTTTGATTGTGTATAATATATATTCATACCTAAATTATACGTATATGTATATATGTATATGTACCAGACTGATCTATTGACATATGCACCAACAGAATTTCAGGGGCTCCCTGCCCATTTTACCCAGATTGGACGGACCTGAACCTCAGTAGCCGCTTGCTGGTGATGCATCTTCCCAGCTTCAGGCATGGAGTGCATGGGAATTTTTGCACGGAAAATGATGATTTATCATCAACCACAATGTTCAATCGTGGGAATACAGTAAGATATATATATATAATTACTGTACAGATAATTATATATAATTATATATAATTATATATAATTATATATAATTATATATAATTTTATATAATTATATATAATTATATATATATATATATATATGATATATAAATATACATATATAATTAGTTATATCTATACATACATATGACCAATTTATGATACGTGGGTGTGTCTGAAACTGGAAAAGACAACCATTGACATTGCCATGGGATGCTATGGGGATGGAATAGGGTACCCTATATTCAGACCCGTATAGACTATGAGCACAGGGATAGCAGGGATACACCATGAGAAACCCAAGAAAAGACTTAAACTGCCTGCGTCGATCGCTGGAAGTGTGTGGATCCAAATTTGGACATTACTATCTAAGAAATGGATTTTGAAGGGTAAAATGGCCGCAAGACTTGTGGGTTTGGGAGATTTTTGTGGTATCCAAATTCTGCTCCTGCAGTAGTCACTGAAGTATTGTCCAAAGAAAGGAAGACTCCCCAGTGCTCGTGTCGGGGCGGGGCCCTCTGATTCACATTTTTGTTGGGGTTTCGAGTGTCAGGTTTCTGCACTTCTGCACCAAATTTCCATCATTAATTTTGGAGGAAGTCCTTGAGAGTTCCCGGTGAACAATCCGAAACCCTGGCGTGGGCAGGTCGCCTGGTTCTTTGAAGCGTTTTGCCTCTTGGGCCCTGGAGTTTTCACAGCAGGCGGGCTGACTCCGATGCTTGTGTGAAGATGTTACCTAACAAATCATTCCATTGCCTATTAACTGGATTAACATATGGAAAGATGCCCTTCTTAGTATGAAACAATATCAATCATCACTTATAACCACATAATATCTCAAATACTCTGTAGCAGTATTCATCCACTATTCATCCCTGTTCATCGTTCTGCTGACCGATTCATTATGAACCATCCATCAACCATCCATTTCACGATCCATTAACAGTTTGACCATCCATGAAATCATTAGGGCCCCTCAAAAACACACATGGAACATGTTTTCCCACATTTTGGACAAGTCCCCCTCGACTCAAACGTGGGTGGACAGCTGTCGCCAGGTGCCAATTTGCCGCTGGGGCGACGCCGCCTTGCGAAGCATGCAGGACGCCACACATGGTTTTTCAGCAACAAACATGGGGACAAGAAACCCCAAGAAACCGCACCAACATGGGGATTTTTTAAATGATTTTTTCATGTTTGTATCATAACACTTGGGCTTGGGTGTACATGGGCATCTAAAACAGAGGAATCGGGGCTTAACAAAGACATAATTCTATTGCAGATCTGCTGGTAGTGTGCTTTAATCAACACAACTCCAGCTTCCAAATATTGTGCAACACTACACAACATGCGAGATTTGGCCATGCACCACTTTGGATCTAATCAACAAACATGGAGATACGACATATATGTCTGTGGTGTACCCATTTTGATGAAATTGAGCTAAGCAAGCTTTCCAAAGTCGACCTCCACATCTGTCAGATCTTTCCCATGGTTGAAAATTGTGACCAGTGGCTGTTCCGGTGGTGCATAGGCATGGCTGCTTCCGCCGGAGAAGCGACTGCCTCTGCAAAAGCTGCAGTTTTTGAGGCGCCTGTGCTGATGCCAAGCCACGCTAGCCATGTCACATTTTGGCGAGTGGAAAATCCAGATGCAAACAGAACAGACCTAAAACCCGCCTGGCCCCTTGTTGGTAAAATACCATAGAGCGATCCAGGCCCGATGGAAGCAAAATTTTAGCCCTTACCCTTTGGTAATCAAACATGGCAAGAATTGAACATCCCCTACAAACGCAGATTTTACTGTAATGAGAACATCATCTATAAATGGGTGATTTTCCCTGCAGGCCATGTTTGATTACCAGAGGGTATAATGATATACTTATCTTATTATTCTATACCAAGGTGAATCCTGGGTATGAAATCCGCTGTATCAGCGGAGGCTGCGCCAAGATTGTGGGGAAGTTCTGAAAATCATCTGATGAACCCAATAGCAAACCATCCCCAATGACTTACCGTATCTGGATGGAAATTTTCAATCATCCGCTAATGGTAGGTTTATGGCATTGGGTCTACCATATTTCATATGTGTTGTTCCCGTGGCTACAAATCAGTTGATCAGTTGTCACCTATCATTCTTGATGACCGTGATCCATTTTGATTCAGTGAAGACCCCTTGAATAGTAAAGACTGGGAGCTGACTGCAACATATCTCTTAAAGCAACCTACTGGGGTGCTTTGAGTCTAAAATCTCTACTTTTGCAGGGTAAATCATATCAAATCCTGAGATATCTTCCATGTTTTGGCACCCCAGTCAGCCCCACCTTGGCACTTTGCAAGGCCCAACACCTGACAGATCTGACAGATTCTGACAGATTCTGACAGCCTGCAAGCCCGCGCGGCTGGGAGCCTTTGCGGACTCTGGAGTTGATCATAGCACGCGGACGAGGATTCTGAAGGTGGCGGGGGTTGAGGAACAGGGGATGGATTAAGCTGAACTAACATGCAGATTTCAACCAGCAAAAGTGAGTCACTTAGCAAACAAATACCGGTCTAGCTGAAGAGAAAAAAATCATCGACGCATTCCAGGGGTTTAAAGCAACTATGCTCACATAGTCAAAGAGGGATCCCAGAATATAATTCCTTGCAGAATCATTAAAAGGTCTTAAAAGAGGGCTTCTGGCCATTTACCGACTTTGTCAGCCGTGCAAGCACCAATCATGAAGATATCACCTTTGGTTGTTCGTGGCAGTCAAGTTTGGGGCCCCCTGCGACAGGTGTGCACTGACAATACAATGACTTTCGAGCGAGGGTTGGTTTCCGACAGGGTACATCCCTAAATATATCAGTTTGTGAGAAGACAGGATATATACCTCTAAATCCAGACGGTTAATCACCATTCTTAAGAATTAGAATTGCTATTTTGGGGTATCCTGGTATCCCCGATTTTCAGGTACCACACTCACATTCCAATAGTGTTGGGTCAACCTAGGAACCTCCAAAAAGATACTAGAATCTCAGTAAAATAGGGATGACGTTTTTTTGGGGACTATACATACGCAAATATATATAAAGAACTTCAGCGAACTAGGGTGGTTTGCCGACATGGGGTGGTTTATGGGATTTGTATAATCTTGTCAAGCAGACATGGGGAATATGGGTTACGATGGATGTAGGTTCTTCACCAAGTCTGGGGAATATGATGGATTGTGCGCCAAAAAAATCTGGATAGATGCTCCTAAATAAGGAAGAATGGGTTATGATAGGTATCGAGTATAGGCCTATGAACCAAACCCTACTCCCAACATCCCCAGCTCAACCATCTTGTCGCGTGGCATCTTCGACCCTGGAAATCTTNCCTGACAAAATGGTCAGGCCCTCAATTTTTCTGCCGCTGCAATCAGAGTGATGATCCAATTAGAATCAGGCAGCCATGCCCCTGCCATGAGAAACTACCGTCTAATCGTCTTTCATTCCGGCTTCCTCTGCGGCCTTTCTGGTNTTAAACTTTTATCAATTGTTTCTGCAATTGTTTCAACAATTGTTCAATTGTTTCTGCAATTGTTTCAACAATTGTTCAATTGTTTCTGCAATTGCTTCAACAATTGTTCAATTGTTTCTGCAATTGTTTCAACAATTGCTTCATTGTTTCTGCAATTGTTTCAACAATTGTTCAATTGTTTCTGCAATTGTTTCAACAATTGTTCAATTGTTTCTGCAATTGTCTCAACAATTGTTCAATTGTTTCTGCAATTGTTTCAACAATTGTTCAATTGCTTCTGCAATTGTTTCAACAATTGTTTGATAGTGTTTGCAATTGCTGCANTTGTTTCAACAATTGTTCAATTGCTTCTGCAATTGTTTCAACAATTGTTTGATAGTGTTTGCAATTGCTGCAGCAATTGTTCAGAAGTTGCCGGAACTGTTTGACTCTTCCAACGATGATGATCAAGCGTTGTCTAACTAGACTGGCAATTGACTGCATGGTTTTCAGAAAACAACCAACGCAATCGCATTGCCATTTTTGGGTTCAAGCTGCTTTGAATTTTCAATTTGCCGGGTCGGCTTGGACTGATGTTGTTTTGACTTGGATTGCTTGGCGAATGCTGAGCTTGCATGACTTAGCAGGGATAGCACTTGGTGACCAGCAGCAAGAACAAGGAGGGCAAGACGATGAGCCCAATCTTCGACCTGGTGCACGGGGTGGCCGCCTTGTGCGTGGTGGCCATCGCGATGGTTGCGTTGGTCGTGGCCGCCTTGGGCGTGGTAGGGGCATGGGGCGCGGCGTCCGTGGCATTTTCCGGGCAAGAGCAAGGCGAATGAATGCCAAGAGAGGCAGGCAAAACTTCTTGCGGAAAAAAGCTCAGGATCACAGG
>BGPT01002483.1:72505-86643 GCA_003297045.1 Symbiodinium sp. clade C Y103 | reverse complement strand
GAAATCCGCGCGGAGGAGAAATCTAAACCAAAGCTACAACACAAACAAACATACAACCAAGCAAGATCCACAAGACACGCCGGCAAGCCGGCGGATTATGGGTTCACCTATGTTTTGATGGTGATCTACTATTGCAAAACTTGATTCATCCTTAATTTTCCCTTCTAAATGTTGTGATCAACTGATATTTTCTGCATGAATTGCAACATTTGCAACGACCCAATCCCATGGAATCCCCCCAGAACAGCCAGGAATGGCCAGGAGTTTTGCCAGTGTTTCACAAGCCATGTTGGATTTTACGCCGCCATGATCCATGGTTGGTTCACCCCAGCTATTGAGTGGCAAACGCAGACACAACTGGACTTACCCTTGCCCTAGTTACAAATGGGGTTGTAACATGTTATAACTAACTTACAAGGTAGGGCAAGTATAATTGATGGGATAAAAATTGTAGCTGGTCCCATCCCAATTGCAACTGGCCACTTGTATGGCCTAGTCGGCTACCTGGGATGAAGGACCGAGTTGATAAGTGGTTGATTTGGATCACCCTGGTGGTCCTAAGTCCCCATTCAGTGACTTATCCCATCTACACATGGCTTAGTCACTTAATCCCGAGACTGTCACTAGTTACTCATTGGCTTAACCAGTTTGTGAGTTGTTTTGAACCAATATACATATATTCATATATACATATATTTGTAATCACTTATATATATATACACACTATATGTAATATGTTTATATTTATGTATACATATATATATATATACAAGATGTCCATTATATCACTGCCGAGATTCTCCATGTAACTGGGATATATGATATGGTCAGTACCCACTTACGGGTCAGGTCTGGCTTGGTCCATTGTCAGCTGGTCCGCGCCTCAACTGGGGGATAGGACTGGCCAAGAACATGTGGCACCATTTTTTGGGCCCCCTGAAGATAGCTCACTTGGTTTACAATTACAATATTTTTACTATTTTTCGGGTTTATGGTGGATATACCCTCTGGTTATTTAACATAGCCATGGAAAATCCACTATTTATAGATGGTTTTCCCATTAAAACCTCCATTTATAGGGGATTCTCCATGGCTATGTTAAATACCCTCGGGGCCCCAGGTTTCCGCAAAGGGTGGGGTGGGGTGGGGCATGCTAACGTCATGTTCATGTTACGTTGATGCTGCGTTGATGGGTTGGGGTGGGGTGGGGCATGTTAACGTCATGTTCATGGTTTATACGTTAAGTGTCATTCCCAAGAAAGGCATGGTTCAAGCTGATCTGCTGGTGCTGCGCGACCTTGTGAAACAAGGTTGTGCCCGCGAAACCCGAATGGGATTCCGAATCGTGGGCGGTGATAACACCGCTGAAGCGCTTGCATCGGTGATGAAGAGACAGCTGCGCAAACATGGTTTGATTTCGGTCACAGGTGATTCCATTGGACATAGGAACTTACTAGCAGTGCACCATATCAATAGATAACCAGGTTTGCACACTGTCTTGACAGCCTTGATTAGTTCAGGGAACTGTCCATGTCAAGCTTGCAACCCGCCAGCAAGGTCTGGGATGAAAACCCGTGGAAACTGTGAAAAAGAACATGTTGCAGCAGGGCTATGAAGTTCAAACAAAATCGCCCAAAAAAAGGCTGACTATCAACATGTCCCGCTCCATGCTAATTTTAGAATTCATTGCAAATACCAATTAAAAAAAGGCACCTCTTCATATTGACTCAGCAGCCGCAGTAAAAAAATGACAATTCCGGACAGAAAAAAAAGAACTTCATGAAAATTGGTATTTCGTGTGGGAAAACATAAAAATGAGAATTGACATGCGATATAAATAACATGTCTTGACATGCAACTTGCGCGGACCTAAAAATTTAGGTCCGTAAAATTGTCATACAAGAATGAGCAAGAAGAATGTGCAAAATCCGCATTTCGCTCTGGCGGAACAGTGATTTTTTACATTTGGATCAATGATAACCAAGACAATCTGCGGAAACCTAGGGCCCCAAACGTAACCAGAGGGTATATGATCTAACTATAACTATAACTTTTGATGTAACTCACTTGGATGGGCTCTGAAACCCAAAAAGCGAAAAACTGCTGGGGCCCACGTATTGCAGGGGGAATGTGGTAAACCTCAGCATCGTCAGCGTCAAAAAGACGGGGTTGAACAACCCCCATTCGGAATGGGATGATGTCCCTGTGGTTTCTTTGGGATTTCACCCGCCAAATTGTACGGATTTGCTGCGGGTTTCATCAAGAACGATAGGGATAAGACTAGAATGTCACTAGAGTGACAGTGACTACCCTCTGGTAAACTAACATAGCCATTGAACATGGCCATTAATAGTGGATTTTCCCACTAAAAAAGGTGATTTTCCATAGTTATGTTAGGTTCCCAGAGGGTATAGGGGGGTTTATCCAAGAATGGGAAGCCCACAGAGATTGGAAGGGGGATAGTCTAAACCAACAGTTTCTCGGGATGTCTCACGGGATTCTGATCATGCCGACAATGTGGTTTGGCTTTGCCCAGGAATGAGTGACCCCAATTGCAGTATGGCAAGTTCAATGGGGAACATGATCATGAACACCATGGCATTTCGGGATAGTTACCCCATTTTCAGACAAAGCGCATTTGTCCTCAAGCCTCTCCATATCTATGGTTTCCGAAGAAGTTGGGCCACCCAATCCGTTGTTTTTTCAGTGATATCCCCCATCTGCTTATGATTTTTCACCCATTCTTATTGTGATATTGTGGAAACCATCATGGTTTTGCAGGTTTTCCAGCCTTGTTCTTGCTGGCAAGATCCCTCTTGTTGCTGAAAGCCCCATTTTTTCCATATTTCAGCCCTCTTGGAAGGTGAAACAAAGGTGAAACCAAACTGCTGTTTCTAGGGGTTTCACCACTTCGTTTCACTTCGGCATGTTTTTTTTGCTGAAAACTTCCAACTTAGACAGATAAGGAGAAGTCCTGAAGATGGCTGAAGAGTCAAAGAGTCTGGGTGTCTCGCAGATTTCGATGGGGGAAGCGATGCTGCTTCGAAAGTTTGCTCGCCGTACAACAGCTGATGGATTTTGATAAACTTGCTGTAATTCATGGAATTTGGTAGGTTTACTGCAATGCAACATTTGGGACGTGTCTGAACATGCGGTATGCCCCCGCCCAAAAAAAAATGGCAATTGCAATGAGAAAATATTCGATACGATGATTAGCAAGGATGTGGGGGTACCCAATTTTCAGCCAATCCCATCAACCAACCAAGTGTTTCTTTTTACCAGAGAGTTATCAGTCTAAGATAGGCCGTGAAGTTAGATGTTTTTTTTTCTTCGGGGCATGGGCATGAGTCGTTTTTCTTTTCATCCCGCCTGGTAGCCGGGTCGTCGCGATGAATGCAGGGATATCGGTGGGTCAAGTGATTGGATGCCCCGAAATGGGATGTAGTATCAACATAGAGCAACAGCCCAAAAAGATGGAAACGGATAGAACCGGTTCAATTTATTCACTATCTTTGTAGGCAATTGATTCTCTATTTTTTGGGGGGGTTGCTATACATCATAGAGATTTGGTGGTTTTCGTCGGAAGACGTGACTTGTACCCTGTGGCCTCATAGGATGAGCAGCCAGGTTTGGACATGTTTGGACTATATCGGGTTACTTGGGTGAAACATGCACATCAATGATTGTCAGTTATATCCCCAGTCCACTGTTGCCAGACTTTTTTTTCAAATACCCACGGACCCACCCGACACATGTACATACCATGCCTATCCATGCCTAATATATCAACTCCTCCCTATGATTCCAAAAGTGGTACTTGCATGCGTACCCCACCTAGTAAGTGGTCAATGTCGTATAGCCATTATTGACGTTGGTCATAGCAAGTCAACAAAAATGGAATTTCCTGGCTATCTATTCACATATGATCACATATATATATATATACTAGCTATTATCATATAAGATCATATAAGTATATGTATATGCAGATTATCATTCAGTTTCCAACTAGGATGCACACCGAACTCCGCTGGTGAATCTCATCACGTTCCATATCAGTTCCTTTTTTTTTGTTTCGGAGGATAAGGTATACCACATGTTCAGTCAGACATAGTTACAACATGGTTGGCTATGTATCTTCTTACACCCTCAAATATATATATATATATAATATAAGATACATATACATCCTCCAGTTTGATGGGTCATAATGTATTGTACTGCCATAAAATATCTGCAACTTTGACGCTTAAAGGCCTGATGTCCAGCAGGTTTCATGGCTGACCCTGCCAGGTCCGGATGGCTTGATTTGGGGCCTCAATGCATCGGTGCGGCGTCCAAGGGTATGACCATGAAATCATGGTGAAAAACGATCCATTTATAGATGACTTTTCATGGATTTTCATAGTCATGGTGGTTTCCCAGAGGCTAACTCACAACATCTAACAAGACTTGGGATTTTCATAGGGGTATACACACATACACATCACATACACATACACATACACATCACATACACATCCATATACGTACACATACACATACATATACATACACATACATACTACATACACTACATACATACATAACATAACATTACATAACATTACATAACATTACATAACATTACATAACATTACATAACATTACATAACATTACATAACATTACATAACATTACATTCATAAAATTACATAACATTACATAACATTACATATCATTACATAACATTACATAACATAACATTACGGCCAGGACGGATGTGCTGGCCGGGAAAGTGCCTTTTGACTGCGCAGGGCCAATTTTTAGTGAGATTCTCCGTGTCGTCCATTTGGGCAAATGGATGACGAAAATTTACTCCCTCATTTATACTCATTTCATCAACATCATCATCATCATCATCATCATCATCATCAGCAACAACATCAACATCATCAACATCATCAACATCATCAACATGAACATCATCATCAACATACATCCGGGGACGTGGTAAAACCCCCCCAAAAAAAATGAAACTCTAACTAAACCCTCAACAAACCCTAAACAAACCCCAAGCAAACCCTAAACAAACCCAAAATAGGCCCTAAAGAAACCCTAAACAAACCCTAAATAAAACCTAAAGAGTTGGTCACATGATAAACCTTTGGGCGGCACCCCCGGCCTGGGGGTAACATTACATTACATCACATAACATAACATTACATTACATGTATATGTATATATGGTGAGTATATGTAATTGTATAAAGGGGACATACATACATCAAAAAAAATTGTTCCTCTGAAACTGGGGAATTCACCAGTGTGGAAGAGGATACATCATAGGATTGTTGGGGTGTTTCCATGATTTTCAGACAAGGCTGTTCACAGGACATGGCGAAAACATTTTGAGACTCTGGGGCTATTGGAGAATTGATATCCACGGAACAGAAGCCCTTCCCCCATATTTTCAACACCCGCCAGAAGCCATGGTGGATGTACGAGATTTACACAAATCGGGACCATACTCTGGGCGTTTTTTCAGGGGGATGGGAACATGGGGTACCGACCCAGAATTTGCGTTGTCCATTTCCAATGGGGATCGCAATGGGGATATGGGCAACATAGCCTGGCCCAATCGCAGGACACCCATTGGTGGATACAATCTACCCTCCGACTAACCTAGATGTGGAGTTACCCACCATGTGTAGATCATTTTTTATGGAAACCACGGATTTTTTCACATCTATGTTAATCTGACCCGCGTCACATCCTTGCATGTCCTTGAGCTCAAGGCCAGCGGTTTCGTCAGGGACTCTAGGGCATAACATTGGGACCGTAGTCAATGTCCGGTTCTTGTCAAACCTACTGTATCTCATTTATGGCTGAAAATAATGTTTGCCTGCGTGTACAATTGTATGTATACATATATATATATATATGGCATTGATAACCGGGACAAAAAGACGTATACATGTATACATGTAATGATGTGTATATATATATTATAGCATACACTATGTGACTTTGAGCTAGTTTTTGAGAGATTGGCTATTAAATGTTATGACCTGTTGAGTCCCAATGTTTTGTTGAGACCCCCTGACACAGGGCTCAATGAAGGGACAGCAACCGCCGGAAGATGGTACCTTGACCTGTCGACATGGTGAGGATGATGGGTGATTCAATGGTGATTTAATGTGGTGATGTAGTGGCATTTGATGGTGATTCAATGGTGACTTTCTTTTGATTTATATGATACTAGTTACTCAATGGTGATTCAACGAAAATTACCATGATTTGATGGGATTTCGTTAGCTAAGTTGGTCGACAAGCATCGCCAATTCAAGCAATGATCATGATTTTCGGCATGGGTTGGAACCAGTCAACAGGTCAAAATTTAGCACTGGAGGGCCATCCAAAATATGAAGATCGCCGCGTCCAAATATGTATATATATATATATTTATGTCTATATAATTGTATAAGTATGTACATATTGTATATATATATATGTATATATATATATATGTATATATATATATATGTATATATATATGTATATATATATATATATGTATATATATATATCATATTATTATATATTTGTATATAATATGAATATATATATATATAATATATATATATATATACACATACATAGAATGGACCTTTTTCCATGACGGTTTCCACAGTGTCGGCTCCTGCAGGTTGCAAGGATTCTGAATGACTTGATGACCAAATCCAGGTCAACATGGTCTTTGCAGACCACTTGCACAAAATATCTATCCGCATCATTGGCACATGTTAACTAACCATCAAACATGGTGATTTCATGGGATTTAATGGTCAAACAATGGCTTAATAATGGTTAATAATGGGATTTTATAGGAAGTACCCTCTGGTATTGCCTAACATAACTCTGGAAAACCACCAGTGTTAATGGGAAAGTCAACTATAAATGGCAATTTTCAAATATTTTCAATAGCTATGTTAGTTTACCAGAGAGTACAACATTTTGAAATCACCAGGTGGGTTCCGTTGAGCAACTTTGAAACAGCCGGCAGTTCCTCCAGTGCAGTTCCGACTCAAGTTTTGTCCCAGCTTCTGGAGGGCCGGCACTGAGGTAAAGGAGCTCAGCCTTTATGGTTGGGAAACCTGGCCACTGTGGATCAATGAAATGATATATATATATATATATGCATTTATATATGTATATTATACATTATATCTATATTTGATAATCATTAATCATCTATGATGTGGTAAACCCAATAAAAAAAGCCGTCCCAAATCATAGGCTTATTGGTTTTGCCACATGAGTAAATATGGCTGGTTGATGCCTCCCCCAATTCAACCTGGCGTGAATGAATGCTACGATATAAGCAATAGATCATGATAACGTGACCCAATGATGGACATAGAAGCACTAAACATGCAGATTATATATACATAACTATATACATATACATATATATATATATATCCTGGATAATCCGGCTCTACATTACATGCGACTCAAAAAGCCTTGATGCCATGTGGGGTTGTTTGCAAGTGGGCAAAAGGCACGATAGCAACAGATTTGGCTTTGTCTGAAAATAGGGGACACCAAAAATCTCTTGACGCATCATTGTGTTCATTGTGGGGTCATTCCCATTTTTGGACAAATCCACTAGATTTTAATCCCCGTTTCTGTTCATAAAATCTGTCAGAAAAGCATGTTTGGCTGATTCAATTCCCACTACTGTCACTACATAGCCTCATTCCTATTATTCATCATTATTTATCAACTCTCATTGCGTAAATAGTGTTCAATTCCTTTTTTCGATGGTAGAATCTCGTTGTTTAATGGTTAATTTGCTTGATTCAATTCATATTTTTGTTGATGATTAAAACCTTACTTTTTGCTGCATAAATGACTATGTTCCATTGTTGTTAAATCCATATGTCAAATCCCTATTTTCCATGCTTAAATGACCATAAATTCCCTGTTCCCCAAGACGAACAAAGCGTTCCGTTCGACTTCCCCAGGCAGTGCTTGCCGGAACTGGGGCAACAACTCCGCCGTGCTTCGGAGGTGGCACTGGCGGCATCGGTTTCACATTGCCATGGATTCACCATGTAAAATAGGCTTGTCTGAAAATGGGGTGCCACCAATTCAAATGGATTATTATGGATAATTACAATTATCCATATTATCTAGGTAAATTATAACAACCTCACTGTGACCTCACTGGAATATATGGTATATATGGTTAGTATAGGGAATCATCCCCAAATGGCCTTAATTCAAATGAGTGAATTATTGTAATTTACCCAGAATTATCCATATTATTCATGGCTATCATTGAGGGTCTCCCCTATTTTCAGACAAACCCATTTTTCAGCCATAGATTCACCATACGAAAAATGCGAGGGATCATAGGTGAATATACGGTCGTTTTATGGAATTTTCATGGTGATTGTTACTGATGCTCATGGGAAATATGGGGATGATCCAACTTGGGATGATGATGGGTGAAATGTTGCGGTGAAACCAATAGGAATGATGGATTCCTATGGTTTAACCAACAGCGAGATCAAAAAAAAACAAGAAAATATGTGGATTATCCAACAATGCTGCGAAGTCAAGTGATGGGAATTGTAAGGGGGATCATCAGGATCATCCCCAGCAGTGTGATAACAACTTTTTCAGGTCAGTGAATCATTCTAATTCAGCCAGATGCTGGAAATATGGAAAAACAATTCTTACCATGCCCCTAACTACCATATAATTAGTGGGCTAAATTTTCTTTCTTGCAAAAACATGCTTTTCAGTGTCTATGTGAATTTGGGGATGACAATGATATTTACTATATAGTAAACACCCAAAAAGATACACAGATTACAAAGGCAAATCCTGCGAAGATATCATAAATTGAACCATTCCTATCTTTGTGGTCGCTATCTCAAAATTGCCATTTGGCAAGCAGACATTTGCTGCTCAAATTCAACCAGTTAGTTCAATATCTTGTCTTTTTGTACGTGGGTTTATCTGAAAATAGCGTGCCTCTAAATCCATTGGTAACCATCATTTTCCCTATTTTCTATGGTCATGTGATGGGTATACAGACAGACCCATGTTTACCCCCAGGGTATCTTTGTTGCTACAACCTCCAAGACACCAAGCATGTTATGCACCTTCCGGGCACCTTCCGAAAAACTGCGAAGGTGCAGTTGCAACAGCGTTTGGAGAAACGCTTCAAGACCATGCCAAGACAGGTCAATGTGGGGAGAATAGCTTGGATTCCTGGAAAATATGAGGGAAAACCATGATCGAACTAAGAATCCTGGTGGCACACTTTTCGGCATCGTTTTTGAAGGTTGCTGCAATGTCAACCGTGGATTTTGCTAACCTGGGCTGTTGATGCTTGGGGGTGATATTGTAGTAGCAATTGAAATCACTACATTTTTATGGGGAGTAAACCGGTGTTTATCTATGCGGTGTTGACATTCTTAGGGGTACCTTCCCCTTGGAAGTGTGACTGGGGTTTCCTTGGAGGGGTTCAGTACTGGCTCAGGTTTTTTTTGATCTGCAAGAAACACATAGAAACACTGGTTGTCGATGTTCTTTGCCGAACTCGACCAACTGCATCCGCCATTTCCACTACCAAAAGAAAAACAAATTCTGGAATATTGTGGTATTGATGATGGTTTAACCATGGTTTACCCTCTGGTAAACTAACATAACTATGGAAATTCACCATTTCTAATGGGAAAATCAACTATAAATGGCCATTTTCAATAGCTATGTTAGTGTACCAGAGGGTAACCCATGAGATTCCCAAGTGATTGCCCTGGTTTATGGCATGCGCGCGCCAGGAGGACGCCACCGATGTCCTGGGCAGTTGAGAGCGAGGAATTCGAGGAGGCCGGAGAGGAACAGGTTGGAACTTACTTAAACCATCTTAGACCTACCATGTAGATCCATATATAGTTTGTATAGCATCTATAATCTAAGATGGATATATATATATATAATATTTATATCTAGAAATTCATAGATGATATTGATTGATATATTGTCTAACCATGACTGGAAAGGACATCCAAATATAGTTAGTATACAATATAGAGTACATATTATGAATAACCATAAGCCATAGTCATATGTGTTAGCTTTTGCGAGAATCGCGTCTGCAATTTTCACGCTTTTCCCAAAACAAATTATGGAATATTGTGGAGTTGATGATGGTTTAACCATGGTTCCAACCCAAAAGCTACTTTTTCAAGATTTTGGACCTATATTTGACCTATATTTGGACCTATATTTTACCAATATCTGGGGTAGCAGGGATCAGTTCTGGAGCACCAGGGCTGGAGTACCAGGGGTCAGTACTAGAGAGGCCAGTGGTTATATATCCATCTACCACTGTTTGCCCTCCTCAAAGGCCTGAAGCCATGATGGTGTTTAGAGTGGTTATCCATCTACCACTGCCTGCCCTAAAGGCCTGAATCCATGATGGTGTTTGGGGCGGTTATCCATCTACCACTGTCTGCCCTCCCCAACGGCCTGAGCCAGGGTTTGGGTATTCCAGTTGGGGCTCCAAACCCTTCTTTTTTGAAAAGGTTAAAGGAAAAGGAAAAGAAAAGGGAAAGGAAAAGTAAAAGGAAAAAGAAAGGAAAACATTTTCTTTGATATTGGAACACCATGGGCCAATACTGGAGCACCCGAGAAAGAAGGACAAGAAAAGGAAAAGGAAAACGGAAAAGAAAAGGGAACGGAAAAGGAAAGCGAAAAGGAAAAGAAAAGGAAGCTCCTAGGGAAGGAAAAGGAAAGGGACAGGAAAGTGAAAAGGACAAATGTTGATCAACAGCTGGTCACCACACACCCATTCAAGAACTTTGCAGACAGTCGTTTCATTTCCACCCAACCCTCTTCCATGCCTATCATTCCCACCAGTGGTGCTAGCCCCTGGGGCCCACTGGTGGGCCATCGCTACCAGCAGTTCCCAACTGCCGCATCTGCAGGATCTGAACGATGCGAGCTGTGGAACTGCGGAACGGAGGAAACCGTGCACTCGTGGGCAAGTCGGCTTGTGACTGGAGAGCGAAATGGTTTACAACTATAGATGTACAAAAAAAAACATATATGATTGTAGCGAATCAATCGCATTTCACATCTGTGTTTGTCGAATATAAAACAGGTTCTTCACAACCTCAAAGATGAACCAGGGGCCTATGTCCGCAGCAAGGTTTGGGAGGAACTTCCTTCAGAGTTCAGCGGTATCCAGTGGTAATCAAACATGGCAATAGGAAATGCCCTATAATTTGGAATGTTAATGGGCAAATTATCCATGGCCATGTTTGATTACCAGAGGAAATACATATATATATATATATATATATCATATATCTTATATATATATACACAGTATATCATATGTTTCCATTCATCTTGAAAACCTAGGGTAATGATTCTGGATCCCCTCAGTTGACTCTAATTGAACGCTATCATATGCTATCAATTGTCAAATCAATAATTCCAGATGCCCAATTCTTCTATAGTTTCTATCACATGTCTATCCTTAGATTTAAATGGGGATGGTGATCCCTAAATAGTCCTTTCCCCCATTCATATATGAAACAACCCCTAGATTTTGTTTCTTCGGATCTACACATGGGACCCAGATGGACCCAGCGGTCGCTGCAGGACATGCGGCAGGTGGCGGAGGGAGCGATGAGCTGCGCGGCGAATGGGATCCATTCCCGAGATGGGGAGCCAGTTGGAGCTACGAGTTGAGTTTCCGAAGCACATGATGGTTGTGGCAGATGTGCGTTTTTTTCTTTGAGACATCAGGTATCAAGAGCATTCAAGAACAGTTGATGCCAGCGCAATAGTTGTGAAATGATTGTTTGATGTTCTTTGCCAGATTTCCTGGTTTCACAGAGGCTGTCCTTGACTCCAGCAAAGCTGGCAGTGATGATGGGCAGCGGTAAATGGACCGTCTGCGAAGTAGATGTTGAAAAGAACGAAGGAGTTGCAGGGTGTTTACCCAACATCTCCCCACAGTGATTGGTGAAAACTTGGTAAACTATAAAGGTTAAGAGGGGGAGTAAAACTTGTCAAATGCTTGAAGCTTCTATTGAACATGACATGGAAACCCTATGAGACGCCAAATCAATGTGGCACATGAATGTGGCACCATCATTTTTCCTGCATGAAACATCTCGCATGGAGGTTTCCTGAAATGGGAGTACTTCCAAATTTGTTGGTTAATATAATTTTCCCTACTGAAACTACAATTTTTGGGTGCCTTCATTTTGAGAAAACCCCACATCCACTAGTCAATGTTTGTAGTCAAGGATTCTTCAGCCATTTTGGCACCCGTTTTTTCCAACATTTTTGGAAGACAGCCAGTTGCTGTTTGAACCCGCATATTCTTCAGATCGACAAACAATGTCAACAAACAAAATCTCAATGTTTTTGGTCATTATATAAACATGTTGTGACCCAAGATTTTGCTCCAGCTTTGCTTTGGGATATTTTTTTTTTAGATGGATTAACACCACCAACCATTCAATTGCAGCGGCATTGATCAGTCGATCTTATGTCCGCAGGCATATGGAGGACGTTTGCAAAGAAGAGAAGTGGGGAAAGCTCAGATAATGGATTTGTGGGTGGTGGTTTCAGCACTTGAAAGAGCTATGCAACATACCTTGGTTGATTGGTTAATGAAATAGGGACTGATAATACTTCCTAATTTATTGGAGATGATGGTAAGCTCAAATGAGGCAGAGCGCATTTTTGGGGATTCTAGAAATCGATGGGGATATAGTGGATAGCTGATAGTTCATGGGGTTTAATTGCTAGGGGGCTTAAACAGCTACGTGGGTTGTTCAAGCCTGGCTCTGGCGTAAAAATGGCGACCAACAATCTTGGGCTACCAATGGACGCACAAATGGCTGGTCACTTTTGATTATCATCCTCCAGGAATGAACGTAATCATGGAAAATCCTGTATAAATAGAAGTTTTATTGGGAAAAACCATCTATAAAAAGATATAACAAGGTAATTCCTATCAACCATTTCATTTGTGTACTACACGAATCAGGGTGGTTTCAGCCACAAGAATGAGGATTTGATCAAATTTGAGCAAGTTGGGGAATGTATATAATCGATGTAGCCAATAGAAGCAAATCCGAAAAAGATGCCGAAAAGTGTTTCCAGAATATTAGTTCGATGATGTGTCCCCCATCGTTTTCCAGGGTTTCCATATATAATGTTTCGGCATCTTTTTGGGATGTGCTATGAGTTGCTGAGGCTTTCCTGTTGAGGGGTTGAGCAATTATCCCTTCCCCTCTGGAAAACATTGTAGAGCATTGGATCAATTCATCCTGGACCTTCCAAATCCTAGGAATTTCACGGAATTCTAGGAAATGACCCTTTATTTGCGCAAAACGATGTCAAATTGATCAAAACTCCTTATTTGACTACGTTCAAAAACGTCAAGAATTACCCGCAAAGCTCCCGCAAAAAAGTGTCAAATTCCCGCAAAAAAACGTCAAACTCCCGCAAATCTCGGAAAAAGTCATACAATATCATACAATCAAGTTTTCTAGAACCCACCTGATCACATTATTGACTGCAAAACATATGACAAGTGCCAGGTCACTGAGAAATTCGTTAAAACTCCTAAATTTCTGAACTTTGCTAGAAAGCAAGAAATGCTAGAAATTTCTCGGAAAAGGATGCTCCAGGATTGTATCCCAGAGTGGAGGGCATTTCTAACGGAGTCTAAGCCTTTAGTCAGGCTTGGCACCTATTTTTTGTTAGGAGGAAACCACATCAACAAAACACAACGACCTAGAAACATCTCTCAACAATATAAAGAATGGCGATGGTTTCAAATCATCAATTGTAGATTTCTGGATAAATTCGACCGACCTCAGCACCCATCCCATTCAGACCTGTTGGCGCACTGGCTTCCAGAGGATTTCTCCTTTGGATCGTTCATCGTGAAGTGATGATGAGAAAAAGGAAGATCGCTCCGATTTCCTCTGCTGGAAAGTACTTCAGCAAAACAACAACAACAACAACACCAACACCAACACCAACAACAACAACAACAACAACAACAACAACAACAACAACAACAACAACAACAACAACAACAACAAC
>BGPT01002483.1:50413-71989 GCA_003297045.1 Symbiodinium sp. clade C Y103 | reverse complement strand
CAACAACAACAACAACAACAACAACAACAACAACAACAACAACAACAACAACAACAACAACAACAACAACAACAACAACAACAACAACAACAACAAGGGGAAGATTAGTTTCCCCTAACATTGTCAATTGAATCGGACGGTGTGCAGGACCCCTCTATGGCTTGTTTTTCCATGTTACCGTAGATTTTCCCTTCCAACCCAGGGATGGCGTGTTTTTTTTGATCGCCATCTTCACATCATATCCCCTACCCACAGAAAGCCATCATAAACTCACATCAAATCACATCAAATCCCTGTCTTCATCCCAGGTTCCAAGCGGCCTTCGGACACCTCAACTTGGAATTGGTGCCAAGCTGGGCTGAGAAGGGAAATGACTTGGATTCATCGGGTGTCAGGAACTTTCCCAATGGATCCAGCCCTTCTGAGGAAGTATGACGGGGGTATGATTTGAGGGGTGTCAGCCGTACCTTCGGAGTACTTGGATCCACAGGGTTTGGGAAATCGTTGTTTTTGAAGGTTGGTGCCCTACTGATTTTTTCAAGCCAGAGTCTTGATACACTCTGCTCTTGAAATCTTGGTGATTTGTGATGGATGGCCCTAACAAAAACTGGGGTATAAAAGCATGGATGTGAAAAACGTATATAAAGTGGCGTTATACAAGGAAAATTTGGGATTGAACCCTTCAGCCACCATGAAATGGGGATAGAGTATGACCAACAAGAACAGTGCTGATTGCAGTTTCGATTGTGTTGTGTATGGAGGAGGATGTTGGGCACCAAGATCCACCAGCCCGATCCGTTTGCGCGTCTGGTTTACACGGTTCGTCCGGAAGCCAACAACAATTAGCGTCAGCCATCGCAGACAATACTTTTTTATAGCTTCCTTGGTCCAAACTGAGTGAAAATTGCGATGGGAATCCATATCAATGAGATGCAGTTTTCAATTGATCCAAATTAAACAACTCATGGGTGATGGACCTCAGACACGGTGCACCATGGTCTCTTTCATTGGGATGGTAAGATGCTTAGGAACCGGTGTCATTAAAATCCGAGATTGACATTATATCATGATTATATTATATTATATTATTATAACATATGATATCTGAAACATATACGCTTTAGGCTTTGGTGATGAAAAAAATTGCCAAGGAAAATCACAATGTCACAAATCGGTACATCATCAACCGTGGACGTGCCATGGAACTGATCATTTAGCACACTCCATGCTCCATGCATGGCATATCTATGAAGCTTTACCCCAAGAATCACACAAATGAAGGTAAATATACCATTCATGGAGCTTATGGGGCATAGAAAGATAATGAAAACTGATATATATATATATATTATAAATATATTGTTTTGATAGTCAAATCCGATTGCCATTGGCAGGGTCAGAAACGCGAGCAGCTGCAGTCCATGTGCGAAAAGTTGCTCATGGAGGCTGCAGATGGAAGAGAAATCTCGGCCAAAGGTTTGACGGAAACCCCCAAATATCCTAAATCCACTCGGTAATCCCCAATTCATTTGGGATATAGTGGTATTTTTTTGGGATCTAAGTTGATGTGTGTATATATATATATAGCAATTAATACCATCATCTTCCACTAGTCAAACAAATATTTGGAGGCATACCTCATTTTTCAGACACCTCCATTTGAACATCCGAGTTTCGTTCTTCCTTGAGACTGTTGATTAGGAATGGCCGAATGGTAGATTGGGTTTATCCCAACACATCCCAACGTTTTCGGAAGTCAGGTTCCCTCCCGGATTCGGAAGGGAAGATTTGTTAATGAAGCGGTAAACCATGGGGGTTGGTACATGGTGGGGTGATCTCTATGAGCCCATGGGACCCAGGTATTGGTGCACACTTTCTGCAGTGATAGTGAGGATGGTCAACAAAAACTGATTTTGGGAGTTTAAACATGTTTAAATACCCATTATGTTTGTGGATTCCCATGAAATGTGATGGATGACCATAAATTATGACCCTACCGTCTGGTAAACCAACATAGCTACGGAAAAACACCGTTTTTGATAGGTAAATCAACTACAAATAGCAATTTTCAAAAGCTATGTTTCTTTACCCTTCCGGGTAACACATATCCTTCCCACATGCTCCATGCATGGAATATTTATGAACATTTACCCCAAATCAACCAAACATGTAGTTAAGTATACCATACATGGAGCATATGGGATGTTTGTCTTCATTTTGTCAGCTAAGTTGGATCCCCCTCGGATACATCTCATCCATTGGGTCCCTGGCAGTTGGTTGTTTATCCCACTTGCCCTCGGGTTATTTGACATAGCCATGGAAGCCATGGCTAGTTTGGGATGATTTTCCCATTGAAACCTCCATTTATAGGGTATTTTCCATGGCTATGTTAAATAACCAGAGGGTAGTATATCAGTTATAACCCCATTTGCAAGTGGGACAAGTAGGGATAATCCACTTATAGCTGGGGTGAACACACCACTTGCCAAGTGGGATGAACGACCAAGTAATCATACCCTAGTAATATTTCCTGAGAAGGTACTTGGATCCATAGGAGCTATATCAGTTGCGATTCATATTGGCGATTTGACACCACAGGAACCCCTCAGGGAATGATCAGCTCAGAGTTCTTCCAGATCCAAACCCCATGGCCCATGGATCATTTTTTGAGATCCTTCGAGCAGATTTTAGTATCTATCCATACACAATCATCAATCATCCCAATATTTGGAACACTACCAACTATTGGAATGATGGATCTTTCCAAATATCATCCCAAACTATCTATCCATTCCAAAAAACACCCGACAAATTCTTCGCAGTGCAGGTCAGTGGCGATGAGGCCATTGGGAACATCTTCAAACCATTTGGATCCCATTGTTTTATATCGGATGTTTTAATATGTTTGAATTGTATATGGATATAATAATTGTATATATGGGAAATATATCCCAAATCTGATTTGAAAAAAACATGTCATCAGTTTTTTCCTATAAAATAGCTATATAGTTGTGTTTGGATGTTTTAGCCTATTTCCAGGCCCAAATGGCAGATTTATCAATATGCCCAAGCTAGATACCCTCCGGGAGTCAAACGTGGCAACTGGAAATCTCCTGTAAATGGAGGTGACAGATTCAAACATATGGTTTACGTGAATGTGACCAACAGAAAATGCGGGATAGTAACGTTAGGTTTTGCCCCAAAATTGGGGGATGATGTAACTGAGTGTCATGGTTATTGAAAGTAAGGTGTGGAAAATTACGTCAAATATCTCTATCAACTAGACACATGAATAATGATACTTTTGCATGTGTCCATCGCATGTACAGGTGCAAAAAAATGAATCCCTCTGGCGAAAACCACCGAACTGAAAGATTTTGTATACTCCATGTTCACAACACTTGGCTTTGTCCCATGTGGTTGCGCCATCTATACGCGCTCTTTCATGGTGGGCGGGGCCATCGGAATGGGGGATGATGTTTGGCTGGGGTGATTCCAAGGATGTTTCAATCAATGTGAGATCCTGGTCCGCATACTTCATTTTACCTAATGTTTTGAAGGTATTTTCCGGTGTTTCCAACTGCTTCCAGGGGTCTCCAACCAGAGTGATACCTTATGCGAGCAACCCCTGCCATGCAACATTCCGTTCAGCAACTTGTTTTTCCCACACTTACTCAGCTGTGATGCCGAACATCCATGAAAATCACATTTGTTTCAGTGGGGGTACCCTCCGGTAAACTGTTACATAGCTATGGAAAATCACCATTTTTAATGGGAACATCAACTATTTCTATGGCCATTTTCAATAGCAAACTGTTAGTCATTACCAGAGGGTAACGGAATCCACCAAGTTTTCAGCATGGAGAGACTTTTTCCACCCCTGAGGCAGTGACTTTTCAGGAATCCTTGCAGAAGATGGGGCTGGAGGTGGTCCGACGTCTGTTTTGTGATCCAAAACTGTCAGCATGAAACGGGCTGGATTCGGCTGGAGATCAATGGAATTCAATGGATCAAGTTGCTACCCTCTGGTAAACTAACAGTTTGCTATTTAAAATGGCCATAGAAATAGTGGATTTTCCATGATTTTCCCATGAAAAATTGTGATTTTCCATAGTTATGTAACAGTTTACCAGAGGGTTTCATTGTGTTGTTCCACCTTTGTTCTTACCCTTGGATTGACTTGCCAAAGCTGATCGGTTCCTGATTTCCGGTTCCTGATTTCCGTTCCAACTGGAGATGATCATTCCAGCTGATCAATGGATTGGTTAATGGGAAATTTTACAGGAAACCATGGATTTTCCCATCAAATATAGGGGTTTCCTGTAAATTTTCCCTTAAACCAATCCAGTGAACAAATCAATAGAAGTTGAATCATTTCCTTCTGTGCGGCTCAAGTCTTGAGATTTTAAGCCGGTCCGATCGGATCCGGAAGGCATTTCAGTGACCACTATATGCATTCTATATACATTCGTATCTACTAATAGTGGCAACCCTGTAAGATTCCAAGATCAACAGCTCCGACGATTGTAACATCCAATCAATAATTCAATAAATATGGCACAAATAAATATCGATTGTAGTCATGGCGAATGCGAAGCATGACCAACAAGGATAAGGCTGCATCGCCATGGACAGCAGATGACAGCAGTCCCTTGAGTGATTATGCGGCTGACAGTTCCATCAAACTTGAAGTGTCTTTGCCAAGCGGACGGTGTGAAACTGTCGCAGTCCCGGGGTTGAGCAGCCTTGATTATCTGAAAATTGCTGCGCAACAGGCTTTGGGGCAACGTTTCCTGAGGCTTGTTGCGCCTGATGGACGCCTTTTGGATCCAACGACCTCTCTGCGACTTTCTGGGCTTCAAGATGGAGACAGCCTTACTGCCTTTGCACAGCAGCCAAAGATAGCTGCAGCTCGTAGTGCTCTTGCTTTGTGGTGTGTTGGAGGTGACAGAATTGTCACATGGGGCGATTCAGCCGGTGGTGGGGACAGCTCCAGAGTCCAAGATAGGCTCGAGAATGTTCAGCAGATTTATGGCACACACGGTGCTTTTGGACCAGACGGTGCTTTTGCTGCACTCTTGGCAGATGGAAGTGTAGTAACGTGGGGCCATCCAGACTATGGTGGGGACAGCTCCAGAGTCCAAGATCAGCTGCGGAATATTCGACAGATTTGTGGAGCAAAGTCTGCTTTTGCTGCAATTTTAATAGATGGAACCGTGGTGACGTGGGGCAATCAAAGGCGTGGTGGTGACAGCTCCGGAGTCAAGGACTCGCTGCGGAATGTTCAGAAGGTTTGTGGCAGAGGATCTGCTTTTGCTGCCATTTTGGCAGATGGAAGCGTGGTGACATGGGGCAATCCAGGCCTTGGTGGTAACAGCTCCACAGTCCAAGATCAGCTGAAAAATGTTCAGCAAATTTATGGCACAGACGATGCTTTTGCTGCCATTTTGGCAGATGGAAGCGTCGTGACATGGGGCTCTCGAGGCAGTGGTGGTGACAGCTCCAGCGTCCAAGATCAGCTCAAAAATGTTCAGCAGATTTGTGGCTCATCCTATGCTTTTGCTGCCATTTTGACAGATGGAAGCGTGTTGACCTGGGGCGATCCAAATGCTGGTGGTGACAGCTCCAGAGTCAAAGATCAGCTGAGGAATGTTCAGAAGATTTGTGGCACGGCATCTGCTTTTGCTGCGATTCTGTCAGATGGAAGCGTCGTGACATGGGGCACTCCACACAATGGTGGTGACAGCTCCAGAGTTCAGCACCAGCTCAGGAATGTGCAGAAGATTTGTGGCACAGCATTTGCTTTCGCTGCAATCTTGGCAGATGGAACTGTGGTAACGTGGGGCCATCCAGACTATGGTGGTGACAGCTCCAGAGTCCAAGACCAGCTGCGGAATGTTGAGCAGATCTATTTCACAGGCACCGCTTTTGCTGCAATTTTGGTAGATGGAAGCGTGGTGACCTGGGGCAATCCAGACGCAGGCGGCGACAGCTCCAGAGTCCAAAATCAGTTCATGTACATCTAGTAGGGCCGAAATGAAAATGTTTTGTCAGCTGCTGTGCAGTTGCAGGATGTTGCAGGTTGACCATTTTCCCCTCACATCCTCATGTTGGTCGCTCATCTATTGAGCGGGCTGTACCTCACAGGAACTTTGAAGTTAGAGTTCATTTTCCGGGTTCCATATTGCTATCATGTGGCAGCGTCTATAGGCATGGGCAGGGTCGAAATTGTGCACCCCAAGAGGGCCCAAGATGAAGCTTTTTGCGGCCATGATGGCTTTGTTTTAGGTACATCCACTGATTTGTGTTCTTGTACAGTTGCTTCTCCAAGTTTGTTGATGAAACTTGGTTAGAATGGTGACACATAAGAAAAACATATTTTGGTTGGTATGGGCTTTCCTTTTGACCACCCAAGTGGAGTTGTACCCGTTCATCAGCCAAGATGCGTGTGAGTTTCGGAAACTGACACCTTGGGTGGTGCCCTCCACTTAAAAGTTATAAGTGGGTTTATAAACACCATTGAGATCCATTGACTAAAGCTACCTATAGGTCCACCATAAACCCCCGCCGCCCTAGCCGCTAAGCCCCGGGGGCGCCTCTTTGCACCTCTTGATGCCCTGGATTTTTGATGTACTGCGCAGTTGGGTGCTGGAACCAAGCATTGTTTATTCCATCTTGCTGCTAGACTTGGTTGGTTCTTTACATCGATGCCGATGCTTATCTAATACGGAGTATGATATTGATGGATATTGATGGCTATTTATATTTACGTTTATATTGATTCAGAAATCACCATGCAGCTTGTTTCTCAACCATCAATGCTCCAACCATAAACATTCATAGACTGCGGGTCTTCGAGGCATCGATTCGAACAGATCAAGCTGCGTTTGTGCTCAGAATTGAAGAAAATACATGAACATGAAATGGGTATAGGTCAAAATTTAGTACCCAATTATTGGATGGTTCATATTAGAAATAGACTTAAATCTGTGGTCCTCCAGGTCTTTGATTTTGGCCCATATCCAAATGGTGGATTTCAACCATGAACTTCAACCTTTAGTCACGGAGTGGACCAACAAAAACTGTGGTGCAACCAACAAATCATCTTGCTTTTTCACCAACAAAGATCGGGAGTTAACCAACGTCGTGCAGTTTCACAAAGTCACAACATTTGTTTGAACTGTGGAACGAACATCCAAGCCTAGCTGTTGTTTGTACATAGCAATGATATTCTTAGAGTGGACTCAACCAAATTCTTGTTCCAAGATTTCTTTCAAACAGAAACTAATAAATGGGAATCCATAAATCCCCACTAATTTGGCTGGTAAAACATGGTGAAACCATGTTTTTCTATGCGCGCCTTCAGATTTTCCCTGTAGTCAGCGTGCTCCATGCGCCATGAAACGCGGCAAGCGTGGCAAGCGAGTGCCGCTGAGCCGTGAAGCGGCACAAGCTTTTTGGGCCTGTGCTACTTGGACGAAGATTGGGACCTTTTCTTCAATGTGGAAGATGATCCATGGGAATATAATGGGAAAATCAACTATCAATAGAAATTTATTGGGATCTAATGGGATCTAATCGCATTTAGTGGATTTTAATTGGAATATCATGGAAATATAATCCCTTCCCAATGGTGATATTATCGTTTGAACACTGAACATCTTAGGAAAGTTTTTTTGAATATGGGAATCAATTTAGCACCATTAAACACCAGTTTCATGAACATTATGGCATTGGGTTTGCCACATCAGTGCATGATACTAGCCAACATAAACTATCCCATTAACTGACATCCCATTGCTATCGAGGTATACCCTACGAGAAACATCTATTGGGGACGGCAAATTATTGGCTTTACCACATCATATTTTCTTAATGGCTCACTTGGAGGTTTCCTAAGTCATGGGGGTACCTTCAAATCATCCTTCTGTCAGATGTTCCATGAAATCATCTGGTAAACTAACATAGCTATTGAAAATGGCTATTTATAGTGGATTTTCCCATTAAAAATGGTGATTTTCCATAGTTATGTTAGTTTACCAGAGGGTAAATGACGGATGTCCCATTTCTTTGCTCCACTGAGGCTCTTCATGAATCTCATGAGTCGCCGGCGCAGTTACCGGAACGCTTCGAATCAGCCACAGCGTACTACATGCGTCACGTGGTGTCCTGCAGGGTACCACGAATATACGGGTTTGAACCATCCGAAAGATGGTTTGAACCAATGAATCATGGGAAGTAATGAACGTATATATACATCATTATGTATATATGTAATATACTATATACATATTATATATAATACATATATATATATTATATTATATTGTATATATATTACATATATTACATATTATATATTTCTATACATATTTTATTGGATATATCATCAAGGTGATTCTTGGGTGTGTTTGAAAATGGGCTTGAGACCCCAATTCGCCCTTTTTCATAGGGAGAATAGTATGATGAACCAGTCAATTTAGAGGGAGCCCAAATGATGGGGATGGTAAGGGGGATCATTTTCAGTTAGGATAGGATAAGAGAGATTGATTACATTGTAGTTGATGAAACTAGATACATGAGAGATAATGAGATGCCGTATCTTTATTTATACGAGTAAACAACGGCACATTTTGCTGATGGCATAGGATAAGATATGTAGATAAGATGATCTAGATGAGCATATATCAGATAGAAAGGACAAAACAAGATAGTCAAATTTAGATCAGATTAGAGAAATAGAATAGCATAGGATGGACAGGATTCAATTACTGTAGGTCCAGTTAAATTCCGGCCAGCACTTGTGCATAAGCTATCGGATAAGATAGACGGGTTTGTCTGAAGATAGGGTACCGCAGATTTTCATGGTTTATAATCAGTTTCCCTATTAAATGGCCATTTGGAGGATATAACCCATTCTTAGACACCCGCAAATTAGATTAATGTGGTTAAAACAATACTAAACCATCCCCTAAATCACCATAAATAGGTGGTATATACCATTCCCAAATGGGTGGTTTATGGCATTGTTTTACCCACATTAGACTGGATTGGATTGGACTCTACTAGTTTGGTCGCAGCGTGCACGCCACGCTCTCATGTGCATCCCAGCAGGTCAGTGAGAGTTATATCACCAGATATAAGCTTAAGAAGAAAAGATCTAACTATCTAACTGGGTATATATCTGAGGGATACTGAGGGTAACCATATCAATGATATTATGTGATATCATAGAACTGGGTATTGAAGTATAGCTATATACAATGTGGTAAACCCAATAGTAAAGCCAAAAATCACCATATATATATATATATGTGGTATAGACCATTCCCAAATGGTAGGTTTACTACTGGGTTTCCCGCATCAAGTATATTCTTTGGGTAAATTGTAACGACCTCACTGCAACCTCACTGGAATCATAGTTAGTAAGGGGAATCATCCCCAAATGGCCTTATTTCAGGTGCTTGCTGGGGAGGGGCCGGCCAAAGGGAGGAGTGTGGCCTTATTTCAGGTTAGTGGGGTGGCCTTGTATCAGGCTAGTGAATTATTATGATTTAAATCTATATACCCAGAAAAAAATAACATTTCAGAATAATTTTGAAATCAGACATTTGGTCCAAAAATACCTCCCTACAAAAAGGGTGATATAAACAAATTGGGTGATGTGTCAGCCCAGCGCGTTTTGTAAGAACAAATTTTCACTTGCACCCATGCATTTAATTGTGTAGGCTTTCTTGCACACCCCACGGTTTAAAGCTATAGAATGCGGGCCCTGATCCCTTAATGATGATGAATCCCCGGGTCCTGAGGCTTGTCCAACCTGGTCCTGGCCGAGTCCAAAGCAGTGATCGCCCACCGTCAACGCCAGGGCTCGCAGGCTGCCGAGGCGACGGTCACGCAGCTGTCCTCCAGCGCCTGTAACAAGGCGCTGGGGATTTGCCAGAAGGTATTGATGAGTTTTACCCATGAATTATGGTGATTATAATGGATTAATACATGGATTAATATATGGATTAATATATGGATTAATAATGGTTCACAATTTTTGACATTGGATAATACTGGGATGCTACCCTCCATGCAAAATAGTATGGTGACATATTTTGACCAACAATAGGGACTTGTTGGTGTTTTGATTGGGATAGTGGGATAATGCTGGATGATGTTACCCTCCGGTGTCATTGAAAAAAGCAATGGGAAATCCCCGAACTAAATGGAGGTTTATAGCCGGGAAAATTATCTATACAGTACATGGGATAATACTGGGGATACAATGGAACAGAATGGTAATATCATGTCAACTGGGGGAAAAACAGTTGATATAACCGTAGGGTAAACATAGACAAATATGTCGAACACCCATGGTAAAACCGTTCGGAAAATGATCTACAAATGGTGGGTAAACTCCACATCTATGTTGGTTTACAAGAGGGCAAGCATGGAAAATGGTCCTTTAACCATCAAAATGGAAGGATTCATCAATAAATGTAAAGATTTTATCAATTGAATCGATCAGTATTTCGCTATAGGTCAGTTCACCCGTGGAATCCCTGTATGGAAGAAACAAAATGGCACAACACTAATATAAGATTTATGGATGTTCATGTCCCTAGAATTGATTTTCTTTTTGGGCGTTGAGCCAAAATCATCTGATGAAATGGCAATGTTCATGTGAATTCATATCCACATATATTACATATATGTATACAGATGGTTTGAACGGTATACCTATAGACAGAGATGTGGTTGATGATGACATGACTTTTTTGGATAGTTACATAAACATAGATCAGTAATACGAGCTGTATGGAGATTGCACCAGCTACCCCAGAGCATGTTTTCCGATGATGAATCAGAACTCTAGAAGTAGATTAGATGTATGAATTCTTACAGAAATTCAAGAAGTAGCCTCTGGTTATGACTAGCATAGCCATGGAAAAGGCTAATTTTGGATGATCTGCCCATTAAAACCTCCATTTATAGGTGATTTTCCATGGCTATCTTAAATAACCAGAAGGTAAGTTAGATGTATGCAGCCTCTATGCATGTCTATTCTGAAGATCAAACTGGACATCGAAATCGCTGCAACTAGTGCTGCCATGTTGTGAGAGATGCACAAATCTGTGAGGTGGCGAAACATCGGGGAGTGAAGCTGGGCCTTGTTTCGTGGGAGGAGGTGGTTCTGCGGTGAATTGTGACTTTGGATTTTTTTGGATGTTCCTTGCTGATATACACGAATAAACAACCATTGAACTATATGATGATCAAATGACAAAGGAGTTACAACTTGGTATGCACAGAAATCTCCAGCAACATCCCAGGCAGTTTTCGGCATCCGTCTCGCCTAGGACCGGAAGGCTGTTGAGTCTCACGGTCAACGTTCCACAGGCCAAACACGACTGGCACCTCGGCCGCCGAGTATCCGTTGCAGTGGAAAAGTATCCCGCATTAGTATGGTTATTTCATGTTATTTTTGATGTTTCACAGTTTCACATCATCTTAAGGATTGTTAAAGCCTTTTTGGGATGTGTCACTACATGTCACTACATATTAATGTGTCACAGAAAGTATTGTGTATCGACAGCGGAGCGAACGCTTAAAACTTCCGTGTCCGGATCCGCTGGCAAAGAACTCGTACATGACGTTGTTGATTGTTGGTTTCTTTCACTGGGGCTATAATTACCATCTGATTATGTGTGTGTATGTTAAATCGATATACAGCATGCAATATATGATATATGTATATAAACAGCATGCTATATGATGTATGTATATATATAATATACAGAATGTATACACGAGAAACTTGGGTCACCAGCCAGCCAAGTTGAATTATCAGAGGGTAAGCATCAAACCCGGGATTTTTCAGCAGTAAAAACACCGTTTAATGCTGAAAAGAATGAGGATGCGTGTGCAAACTTAGCAATTGGACTTAGTGACCTATCAATATAATTCCAATTCAACCATTGTAAAAACATACCTCAGATTTCCATTGAAATTCACCTAGATTAGTACTAGTTTAGGAAACCCAGCCGAAAAGATGTTCAGATGAAACAAAAGCTTCCACGTGTGCTGTTGCTCTTGACACACCCCACTTGACAAGTTGTCCGGCCTTGTGAATGGCTATTGTTGGCTGATTTTATTAAACGATTGATTGTCGTTTGTTGATGCTAATGCTTAGTACTTCAATTAAGTTATATCCCATGCTTAACCGCGAAGCCATCTATCTCCACTGGTTGATGATAAAAGGATGTAATGATGAAGGAGTATCTCCCAACTATATTTTTGTTGGTTGATATTGATACATACATGTATATAATTATATATAGTCATTGTCAATTCATAAACATCAAAGCACATCCCGTGTGTTGATCCCCATTCATGGTCATGTCCGATAATTGTCCCAACTACATGTTTGTTCGTGGCTGAAAGTGATATATCTATATCTATATCTATATCTATATATATATAGGTAGACATATACGTATACATATGATACTATTCAATTATATATACATATGTAAACGTGTGTATATACACACAAAGAGATCATCCATTATCCCAAATCTTGTTGCTTATCCTACTGGTGCTTAGTAGGGAATGGGGGAATGACCTATAATAACCATTAATAATCATCCCATTCCCCCATTCCCTACTAAGCACCAGTAAGTTATACATCCCACCTCTGTTCCGAGGCCCACCTTCCGCACCGCCTGGCTGGTGGAGCTCCATCCCACGAGTCGAAACTGCGGAGCGCCGTTCTTCGTGGAGCGAGCCGCCACCGGGCGACAGGCCCAGTGGTGGGATGACTGGTGATTATGGGAACTGGTCAGTTGGAATTGTTATCAAGATGTGAAATCGCCCAGTTTGCACAGAACATGATTTTCGATGATTTTCTCATGGAATGTTTTGAGGATTCTATTTTCGGGCGAGCTCATATACACTGCAATTGTCGATTAATTATAGCTCGTTCTAGCCCAAGAATATGTATATATACATATATATCATGTCTTATGTCTCTTCATATGGGTATGAGTCAAAACCTATGAGACCATCATTGGGGTGATTGCCATCCATTTACCCACTATTTTTTCATGTTTACCAATGTAGTGTTTGTTTGGCTGTTTTTGGTCCATGACCATATGGGAATGGCTCAGAATTTAAGACCCAGGGGACCACAGATGGTTTCGTCTACTTTTAGTATTACCCTCTGGTAAACTAACAGAACTATGGAAAATCATGGAAAATCACCATTTTCAATAGGTGGTAAAATCAACCATAAATGGAGGATGTTCAATAGCTATGGTGGTCATTACCAGAGGGTAACCATCCAAGATCATCTAAGACCTAAGATCATTGGAGTACCCAGTTTTGACTCATACCCTTTCGCAACGATGTGAAAAATGATGCTTGGATTGAGCCTACAAACATGACAATTCGGGAAAAAAAAAGGTTTCGATACACCTTCTGGTAATTTGTTACATCGCTATGTGTTTTTTTTTTTCTTTTCAGATTGTTTTTTGGTTTGACAGGTAAATCATTGATTTAAATGGACCGATTCAGTATATAGCAAACTGTAGAATGTGGAATTACCGCTGGGCAATCATCATCAATAAACATGTTGTTGCTTGCGAATGATGTATTACTTCGTAATGGCGATTATTGTTAGTCATGTATTACTTTCCTCATTGGTCAATCATCAATGGAGGTTATTCATTGAAATGTTATTGTTCATTAAATCTAAAAGTGATAAGAAAGGTGACCCATATGACGATAGTGACACAAATGATTTTGTTTTGGGTAACAACAATGATGATGATTAAAAACAATTCAACTTGTGGTACGCATGTAGTAAACCAGATAATAAACCATCCCCAACTACAAAAAGAACATGGTGGAAGGTTTTGAAGCAAATCATTCAAAATCCATGTAGCCACTGTAGCCAGACTGAAGCCTTGGCGTCTCAGGATTTTTCGGTGGACCTTTGCGGTTTTGCTCCCGCAGATTGGGGATGGACAGATGAGCCGCTTGGAGGGGAAGATTTGGGGTGCACCAGGCGATACATTTTCCCGGATCATGTGCTATCAACGTTTTAGGGTCTCCAAGATGCTAGATGGGTTCGAATGTTTATTATCTTTTATTATTTCCAACCCTACTCTGCATGATGATGCCAACCGGCCAGCATTTGTATGGAATGAGTTGAGGCTTCCAGCCAGGAAATAGGTGATGTTCATTTGTTTTCCATAGTTCACCAGAGTGTAAGGACTGCAGCCTAGGAGTTTTTGAGCCACAGAAAGGATTTCTGACACCTTGTTCTGTTGGGTGGAGCAGGGAATAGCGCTACAGCATGTGGCGTTATCCAAAAATAAGATGTACCTTTTAACGCAAACCCATTAAAAAAACACGGGTGATTGTTGGTGAATGATTTCCCCCTTCCCAGAATGTCATGTCTCTTCACCATTGTGGTTGTTCACAACCCTTTGTCGTCTGGTTAGCTGCTCGTCGGGCAAATTTCCCACAATGGAAGATGATCATACCCAATATACGCGATAGTCCCCATACAATCATCAAACATCATCAAGGAAAACCTGATTTTTTCATTACCTGACACGTTGATCCCCATACTTCTGATGGTTAGAATTTTGAATCTCCGTTCCATTTCTATACTCATCAATCACCAGGGCAGCCACAGAAGCATCTCAGGCATCAAAACGTGCTGGTTGAGGCTCCCATCCGCATTCGCCTGCGGCCCTTGGAGGAGATTTGGGTCAACCTTGGGTTAGATACTTTAGTAACTTTAGTAACATTAGTACTTTAATCTTTGGCTATCAATGGTGAAATATAAGCTAACCAGCTAGAAATTAGATTCCATTTGGGTAGGGACCTGAGATTCACCATGTCATGATGATGATGATGATGATGATGGTGGTGGTGATGATGATAATGAGGAGGAGGAGGATACTGATGAGGAGGAGGAAGAGTTGACTCAGTGGTTGTTTCGCAGGACATGGTGCCCATGCTGCGCATGTGGACTGCCTGCTTCATTGGACCACAGGTGGGGAGCTTCAGCGGCGCTGCTCAGGGTCTCATGCTACATCTGGATTGAAGACTTTAAAATTTACGTCCTGCCTACTGGGGTACCTGATAAGATTGATTTATTTCTGAGAAAAAATGGAAAATAGACTATATCCATGGTCTTCACGACTTTGTTCACGATTTTTTGAAGTATCTCTGAACATGTCCAAAAACGTGTTATTCTAAATTGTTTTTAACATATTATATTTAAACCATGCCTGAATCCTCAGAACTTTGCGTTCCGTACAGTTTCCAACCTCCATCAACATATATCAAAATGCACTTAAGTGATGTTGTTTACGCAAAACTTGCAAAAGGACAACATAACTGCCACTATAGCTCAAAGTGGAACCCAAATTAGGCAACTGCCGCGTTCCAAGTAGACACATTATAGGATTGTCCAAGAGTGGGGTACATTGTCTCTTCTTTTGATCAAACTTCAGTTTTCCATCTTGAAATGACCAGAAATTAGGAAAGGATTCCCCAACGTTTGGACCAACCCAGAGGGTTAGCACTGGGCCTCCTCTCAAGGTGCCATTTTTGCATCAGTTGATTGGAGCCAAATCGGCCACTCATCGCGTGTTTTCGGACTCCGAGGACGGAATAAATTGGAAGGAGTATGTCTGGGGTTGGAGGTGGACTTCGGGATGACGATACTTGAAGAATATGTATATTATATGATATTATATTGTATATATGGGTGTGTCTGACAGTGTCTGAAAATGGGGTATATCGGTATATCCCCAAATGGCTATGTTAATAGGGAAACTTATAATAATCCAATGGATTTGGGGGTACACTATTTTCAGACAAACCCATATACATGTATGGTTTGACGTTGTTTTTGAAGCATCAAGAAATAGTTGGATGATTTTCCCAGCTAGAGACCTCCACTTGCCATGCTTGATGACCAGGGAATTAACCCGCTGGGATGATGGTCCTGTATTGTGTTCGAATCTTGGGTCGTCTAATGCTATTTGTTTTTTGCGATATCATGCCCCAGCTAAACATATGCATCTTTCTCGCGGTACTATGAAAGCTTGGCATAGATTGGTCATGCATTGAGCATCATTGAGCTTTCCATTCGCAGCCGCAGACACTGTTAGGATGACCCCATGATCCATGGGGGATCTCCCACAGTTGCTATCCACTTCCAGGGTCATCGAAGCAGCCAAACGATAGGATGCACTGCAGGAGGAAGGGATGGAATCCGAGGTCCCGGATGTCCTTGCGACGGAAATGAAGGAAAGCATGGTGAATAATAGTCACTTGGGCTCCTACGTGGTGCAGCTGGCCGCAAAATGCGGTAGACTTGGACCCTCAATGACCCTCAAAGGGGGATGCTCATCAATCCATTTTCATGGAGATTTCTATACCCATAGTAAAATGATTCGTAATGTTCGACATGTTTGGTACTTTGGCCCATGTTCATTGGAGCTTTGAGGGTCGAGGTACACCCTCAATAGATTGAGAGGCGAACAATTCTAGTTGCATCAAAGAACAACTTTGCTGTATATATATATATGAGTATATATATATATATATGCATGATTATATATACATGATTATATGGGGAAAGGTAATGTTTGTTCCTCGGTCCAATGGCATCAATAGCAGGGCAATAAGAGTCAGAGTGGTGTCAAATGATACACTCAAATCTTCTCGGATTGAAATTTGAACAGAGCTTCATTTAAGCAGGGGTTCTACAGTACCTCCATATACCATGAAGTAAACCAATGTTGATCATATGGACAAGGTTGTGCACAGATTTTACTTCAATCATCTTAGGTTTTGGGTGGTTTTCACAGCATACAAAAGGATGTCCACCATAGACACTAAGAAATGGAAAATGCACCAGGTATGTAGATCCTGGTGTTTCGCCCTGTTTTTTTTCAATCTCCATGAGTTGACTCACGGAAATATGGAGGTTTGGAGGGATAGCAACCGGGGATTCAGTGTATGCTCCAAAAATGGAAGAGTTAGCCGTTAGCCATTTGAGCAGCTTATACTACCCTTTTGGAAACATGGGGATTATCACAATCTATGAACTGGGAATTCCGGAAGCCGGAATACGTATTTTCCCCAACCAGTATTATAGTACACACTGCTGAATTGACGTACTAATGTTTCGATCAGGTGGTCAGAACGGAGCGGTGATCGGAGCTACGGTTGATCAGACATATTTCCTTCACTATGTGATACATATAAATAATTGTCGGATACTGGTTCTTAAGGAAATATATTGAGGCTATGTGCAGCTATACATATATGTATATACATATTATGTCGATTGCATGATGTGCATGATATAGTTCTATCCCCATATCTCATATTTTGCGTGGGGAGCTAAGGAGCTATGAATTGAGTTTCCCAACCACATGATGTTTTTGCTGCTTAGATGGAAGGAACTCAGCTCAGTTGTGCGATTGGTGATTATAGCTAGGTTTCTAACTCGGAACCGTTTATAATCCCCCTCAAGATAGGTAGATGGTGAACATACTAGAAGAACTGAGATTTTATGGTACCTAAAACTCATATAACCCATAATTATATAACTATAGTTACAGATGGGTTTGCACACCAAGTAATAACTAGGGGCCCCCCACCCTGTAAGCCGGCTGAGGTGATTCCATGCAACAGCTGAATAGCCTGCAGCAGGAAGCCATTCGAAAGATACTGATGGTCACCTGGCTACGGTTCCGCTAAAGAAATGTTCATCACTTTGTCCCCAACATGGACCAGAAGATACCCTTTCCAGAGTGAGATAGAGAGAATAGAATGATTTCAATAGTCCTCTATATATATTCGGAAGTCAATCCTATTTGGATTTGGTTGACAAACATCGGGCATTCTTTGAGATGCACGATACAGAAGATTCTGCTCCAGAAAATTACCACTCGCTTGAACAATTGTTAGAAACTGCTGAAAACATTCCAGTTGAACATTCCACTTAGAACAACTGGGGATGGGTCAACACCTATCATTTGCATCATTTTTCAGTGAGGAAAATCCATGTACCAGCCATGCCATGGTGTGACCTACAGTGAAAGAACGCGGGTACCCGGGTACCCCGAGCCATTCTGGAAACTCCAAGATATTCCAGCAAATTAATATATTCCAACGATCAACAACATGATATCAACATGCCAACCAATTCCAACACATTCCAATACATCGCAGCAAAGCACATGAACAACAAGAAATAAACAAGCAGTTTCAAACAATGCGAGAACAGAACCCATTTTATTCCACATCATACTGGTTTGACACAATTCTCTCTCTATATATACTATAATATATATATATATATTATGTGTATATATATATATATATATATAATGTGTACATATATATATATATACATATATATATATATAATGTTTTGGAAGGTTTACGGGCTCACAGCATACAAAGTTGCAGCCGTGCCATGAAACGCAAAGCTGCTAGCGGTGAGGTAGCTCAAAGTTTGATCAAACTTGAAGTCTCCTTGCCAAGTGGACGGTGTGGAACCGTCTCGGTCTTGGAGTCTGGCACCATTGATGACCTGAAGATGGTTGCTCAACACTCACTGGGGAAACGTTTCCTCAGACTTGCGACAGCTGATGGGCGTCTTCTAAATCCAACACACTCTCTTCAACTTGCTGGCCTTCAGGACGGAGACAGCATTTCTGCTGTAGCACAACAGCCAAAGCTAGCTGCAACATCTGGAGCGTTTGCTTTGTGGTGTGTTGGAACTGACAGGGTTGTCACCTGGGGCAGTCCAGGGGCAGTCCAGACGGTGGTGGCGACAGCTCCAGAGTCCAGAATCAGCTACGGAATGTTCAGATGATCTGTGGCACACGCGGTGCTTTCGCTGCGATTTTGGCAGGTGGAAACGTGGTCACCTGGGGCCATCGACCCTTTGGTGCTGATAGCTCGGCAGTCCAAGATCAGCTCAAGCATGTTCAACAGATTTGTGGCACAGAGGGTGCTTTTTCTGCAATTTTGGCAGATAGAACTGCGCTGACATGGGGCAAGGCTAGCCACGGTGGTGACAGCTCCAGAGTTCAACATCAACTCAGGAATGTGCAGCAGATATGTGGCAGTGGCACAGGCGGTGCTTTTGCGGCGATTTCTGTTGATAAAACCGTGGTGACCTGGGGCGATCCAAACCGTGGTGGTGACAGCTCCAGAGTCCAAGAAAAGCTGCGGAATGTGCAGCAGATTTGTGGCAGGTGGGGTGCTTTTGCTGCAATTCTGGCAGATGGATGCGTTGTGACTTGGGGCGATCCACGTTATGGTGGTGACAGCTCCGATGTCCAAGATCAGCTGCGACATGTACAGCAGATTTGTGGCACGGACAGGGCTTTTGCTGCGATCTTGGCAGATGGAAGCGTGGTGACATGGGGTCATCCAGAACATGGCGGTGACAGCTCCAGTGTCCAGGATCAGCTACGGAATGTTCAGCAGATTAGTGGCACATCTCATGCTTTTGCCGCCCTTTTGGCAAATGGAACCATAGTGACATGGGGCCATCCACTGCATGGGGGTGACAGCTCCAGGGTCCAAGATCAGCTCAAGAATGTTCAGAAGATTTGTGCCACAACTGGTTTCGCTATCCCTCTATTCTTGAGTGCGTTTGCTGCCATTTTGGCAGATGGAACCGTGGTGACCTGGGGCGGTAAACACTGTGGTGGTGACAGCTCTGGAGTCCAAGACCAGCTCAGGAATGTGCAGCAGATTTGTGGCACAGACAAAGCTTTTGCTGCGATCTTGGCGTGGTGACCTGGGGCGATCCAATCCATGGTAGTGACAGCTCCGGAGTCCAAGATCAGTTTCTATACATTTAGATTCATGCAAGGGCCAAAATGAAAATTTCGTGCAGGCTGATTTGCATTTAGTTCAGGTGAACCATCTTTCCCATCCTCATGTGGGCCTTTCATCAGTCTTGGATTTACTGAGTGGGTGGTATCTCAAAGTAACATCATCGAACTGGGAAATACTGTTTTAAGGTTCCATATTCTACATTATGTGACGGCGTCCATATGAGCATGGGCCGAAAACCGGCTAGTGAACTGCTGCAACGAAGGACCAAATGTGATCATGTCATGGTGGTTCTTTGCGGGAATGGTGGCAGGAAACCGATATATGATATGTTTCAATCGTTTGGTGTAAAAAAAACAATGGTTCCTTGTCAAATCGATCAAAAACCTATTCATTGAGTGTGGGACATTGTGGGATTAGTACGGATTAGTGCTGAATATAATATGATATGGTATGAACATATATATATATATGCAAATATATGAACATATATGAACATATATGATATGATAATGTATATGTGTATATGTATATTATATGTATACATATGTATACATATGTATACATATGTATATGTATGTATATGTATGATCCCCGATGGAATTTCACCTACAGAAAGCCAGGCCTTGTGCTCACTATAGAGCTCAAAAGCATGCTATTTTATAGTAAAAAAAGGGCTTGTGCTAGGCTTTTTGTAGTTCTGATCATTTTGTAGCTATTCCAAGTTTCCGAGTTCCAAATACATTTTTGCATTTTGTAGTTGTATATGTTGAGATCGGAATTCCCCCAACATAAAATGCCTTTTGCATTTTGTAGCTCTTTAAGGGTCGAGTCACCATATTTTGTGGTGCACCTCGTGATTGGTATTTTGTAGCTTTTCAAGAGTTGAACANGTAGCTCTTTAAGGGTCGAGTCACCATATTTTGTGGTGCACCTCGTGATTGGTATTTTGTAGCTTTTCAAGAGTTGAACAAAAATATATTAGGATCCCCATTGGAGTTTCCCTTTTATATAAAATGATAGAGCTTGGGTCCCTTATAATAAAGCCTGAAAACCATATGTTTTTATATATTTATATGTATATAAAAAAAGGTCTTGCACCCTGGCATTTTATAAGGTGGCAATTTTTAGTAATGTAAATAAAATCCAATGCTGCAGAGACATCATGTCATTCTTTACAAAAAGCCATGCCAACCTGAAGAATCCCCGATGACCACCGATGACAAAANCAACTTTCGAAATTAAGCTACAGAATAGGAGGCCTTGTGATCTCTGTAAAATGGTCATTTTAGTCCAAGCTAATGGTGCCATTATGGGCAGCATGTCCAAGATTTTGTAGCTTAAGCTTGTGAATTCCATTTTAAAAAGGACATATGTCAGTCATTTTAGGCCATAATAGAAACGCATGGATACGCATGGGCATTTTGTAGCAAGACATGATGAGGTTGATACGGGCTTATCAAAATCAAACAGGCATTCCAACTTTAGTCATCACTTTNGTATTTTTGTGCTGGACCGTTTTGTATGTAGAATTTGGTTGCCAGAGAAGAGGTGAAGAAAAGAGAGCGGGGCAGAGCAGGGTCGTTCGTAGCCAGAACAACAAATCAAAACCGTGACTGCTACAAAATGGGGTCTTAGACATATTTTGGTCGGAACTTTGGATGAACAAAACCCAACTACAAAATGATTTTGGAAAAA
>BGPT01002483.1:15189-50370 GCA_003297045.1 Symbiodinium sp. clade C Y103 | reverse complement strand
TTACGAGTTCCTTCTTTTTGTAGTTGCAACTGGGTGCATTGTGTTTTATACCTCTTAAAATGCTGTGCACAACCCCTCCCCCGATATTTCAACGGGGATTATGTATGTATATGTATGTATATATATATATATATGGAATGTTGTATGTGTTTTTTCGCGCATGGCAAAAGTACCATCCACGGCACCACGGCCTGGTCGATAGCCTCCTGTTTTCATCCGATAAACCACAAGACCATTGCTGATCATGACAACAAAATCCTTTCTGGTTTGTATAGTTCAAATTCCAAATTCTCCTAAACCCCTGGTTTGCTTGGTATCAAATTCTAGATTTGGGGTAGATTGAACATTATGTTTTCTTCTCGTCAACTCCTAAGTTTGTTTGACCAGTTCGAGTGTATCTCAAGTCGATTTTTCTCTGTGGAAATCCACATGTTCAAATTGTAATCCAATTTCTTTGCAAGTTACATCGCAGTTTGTTGAAGTTCCCATTTTCTTGGAAATCTCATTGGTGACATCCCATCCGATTCCTCCTTGAGGAGTTCCATCCCATTGCCAGGATTTGCTGAAGATGATTTACTGTAAGTATATTTAAGTTATTTTCGCAATTCGAAATCCATGACGACTTGGGAATCGATTTCCGGGAATCTGTTTGTTATTTTTATTTTCGGTTCCTTAAGAAAAGCCAGGATGCGTTACATCCCAGTAGTAGTCACATCCCAATTTCTGCTGGTAGTTTCATCCCAGTTTGTTGAAATTCCCAATATTGTTTCTTGCAAATCCCAATAGTGTAGTAATAGTGACATCCTATTCGAACCATTAGTCCCTATGGATCCACACACCTCCTGAGCAGGTACAAGACACCCGCCAAATCATACCCCAACAGCTTTCTAAGAAGCTACGGCTGGATCCATAGAACATCTACACCCGAAAACAAATACGTCCATTCTATTCCGATTATAGATCTGTATTCCCACTATATTCCCATTACCCTCTGGTAAACTAACATAGCTGTGGAAAATCACCATGTTTAATGGGAAAATCCACTATTTCTATGGCCATTTTCAATAGCAAACTGTTAGTTTACCAGAGGGTATCAGTGACATCCCATAAATTCCCCCCGTTTTTGTTGACGCCGAGGACCACGGCCCTCCCTCGCGGCGGTGTCACTTGTTGCAGGGCCCCCCGGGCACGGGAAAGACCCGCGCCGTGGTGGCCCTGTTGCAGCACCCAGGATGCAGTTGTCACGTACGGGTTTGCAAGGACAGAAGAAAATACCCTCTGGTAAACTAACATAGCTATTGAAAATTGCCATTTATAGTGGATTTTCCCATTAAACATGGTGCTTTTCCACAGCTATGTTAGTTTACCAGAGGGTACCATGTTTTGTGGGGATTGAAACATGGCTTTGTCTGAAAAAATATACCTCAAAATCCAATGGTTTATGATAATTGTCCCATTTAAAAGGTTCATTTTGGGGTATATCCGGTTTTCAAACACACCTACGTATTGAAGCCATCCTGTGGATGGAATAAATCCTGTACCACCAAAAGGATGATTGAACCAGATTGAAACTCTAAAAGTAATGGGATGTTTGCCACCTATCAACCGGTGCAGGATATCTTCCATCCACAGTATGTATTGGGAGTTCATAGGGATGTCGGCCTGATTATACTATTACTGTATGCTCATTTGATAGGGACACTTTAGGTTTGATTATTTGATGTTTGTGGGAATTCATCCAGTAAAAAAGAAGATGTCGTGGGGATTTCACAGGGACCACATGCTTTGACTGTGTTCATGTCCATGTTGATAGGGACGTATGGTTTTGAACGGTTTTATTAACATGTTTTAAACCATCAAATTTGTGCATATTATATAATACTATATATACATGTATGATTTTTGTGGGATGATAATACAACCCCTATGTGGATATACCGGGGACTTGATTGGGATAACCGATTTCACCAACAAACGGACTGATGGCAATACCAAGAATTGGTGTGCAATACTGATGGCTAAATGATTGCTGGGATGCAATGACACATTTTCAATGGGGATATCGTGAACCACTAGGACTAAGATTTGGCCAGGAATATGTCGGGTCATGTTTCGTCACTGGCAGCCGGCCAGTGAAGATGTCATCATTTTTCTGGGTGATGCGCTTCTTGATCCCCTTCTGTTCCGATCGGATTTCCAGTCCGTTTCCAGCCGGTGGCACTGGCGATTGGGTGATTTTGTTTCGGTGCGGTTTTGATTTATGTCGAGCCCATTTTGGCTTGTTTGAAGATGTTGGGAAAATAGCCATCTCATGGTTGATCATCGTGTTTCCCATTTCTTCGTGGCCTTGTGGGGACAGATTCCGTTGGAACCATCTCAAGCTTCAACGTGGCTACGTGAGATCTTTTCCAAGCTACAGCCTGGATACCAGGTGGCCGACATAGCCACACATTCCTTGAAAGCGACTGTCCTCAGCTGGATGGCAAAGTGCAGCTGTCAGGAGTCATTGCGAAGATTGGCTGGATACCATGTTGGCCCAGGATCTCGTTCAGCATTGGAATATTCGAGGGACGCGCAAGCTCCGGTGCTCCATGAAATTGATGGCATCCTCTTGATCATCAGAGAGGGTCTTTTCTCTCCGGACCTGTCCAGAGCTAAGAGATGGAAGCGGCCTGAATGCAAGTCAATTCAAGATGCAATCAATTTTCTTGCACGTTCAAACCATGTTTCAAACACTGCTGAATCAGATGGGTACGAGCCTGAGTCTCCACCTCCAAAGGAATGGCACTTGTTTAGCTCAGATGGTGAACTGTCCATTTCAAGCATGAGCCCCCCAATTTTTGGACAAGCCTGATTTAGGCATTGGTCAACACCTATGGAACCGGAAGTTAATTTGGACCCATGGTCACATCCTGGATGGTTCTGAACATAGGCTATACCTCCAAGTGGCTATGTATATGGATGTAGACGGTGAATATAGCCGTGGAAAATCCCCCAACTAAATGGAAGTAAAAAAGCTGGAAGAATCCTCCAAAATTAGCCATGGTTTCCATGGCTATGTGAAATAACCACAGGGTAATCTATCGGAATTGGGGGTACACTGTTCAGCTCCTCAGATCTGTCGAGCCCCTAGGCAATTGTCCGCGCGGCAACGGTCGGTTGTAGAACCACAGAGCCGAATTCTCGTCAGCGCCGTGTTTGGTGAGTTGGACTATGCTTACCCTTTGGAAATCAAACGTGGCAATTGGAAATCTCCTATAAATGGAGGTTTCTAGCTGGGAAAATCATCTATAAATGGAAGTTTTAATGGGATAATCATCTATAAATGGAGGTTTTAATGGGATAATCATCTATAATAAATGGAAGTTTTGATGGGATAGTCATAAATGGTGGATTTTCCATTGCCACGTTTGATTACCAGAGGGTATGAGGCGGTAGGTGATAATCTCCATGAGTCGGGATAAAAGCCCTACACATCATGGGTACCATTTACAACTGCACCCCCAAGTGATAGAAATATCACGGTTACAGAACATGTGGGAGTGAAGCACCATGCTACAGTAGTGAAGATAATTTGCCTCAATGAACGACATAATGAATTTTGACAGCTAAAACAGAGAATTTAGAACCATGAAATGGGGTATATGTGGTTCATGGTTTCAATCACGGGGTAAAAGCAAGGATGATGTAGAATTGAACCACAATGAAATGGTATAACTATGCTGTACCCAATGCGCTGGTTGATTGGGTCAACATCCACCAAAGCCTGCCAAAAATAAACGTGCTCATGATCGGCACATGGTTGTTTGGTGGTTCCAAACATGGTTCATTGGTCCGTCCCTTAAAATGTGATGATGATCCCAGCTGATGCTTCAATGTATGTAATTCGAAAATCATAAGGTATATATGATATTATATGTGTCATATCATATCATGTATGAACATGTATATACTGTCTATATTATGTCTATATTGCAACATGTACATATACATATATAAATTTGACTATATATATTAAAAAAAAATAACATAAATATAAACATATATACTTGACATATAATATACGTATACACATGTGTAAATATATGATTATGAAACTACATATAGATCTATAAACTCATAAATATATACTATAATATAACTATATTGAGGAGGGTTAAAACCACGAAGGAGTCAAGGTTCGAGTTCTGGAATACCTTGGTGCTGTCGCGATGTCAGGTGCTCCCAGTAATGGTGCCGTCCAAGTGGCGTTGGAGAGTTTTTTGAAGACGCAGGAGGGGTCCGTGCAGTTGGGATCCGCACAGTCGAGCTATGAAAACATACCCACTACATGCCCAGCTGAAGTTAGTTTGCCAGTTGAGCCTCTGTGGATGGAAGAAATCCTGCACCAGTTGATAGGTGGTAAACAATGTAAACATCCCATTATTTATAGATTTATAGGGTTTCAATATGTTTCAATCATCCTTTTGGTGGTGCAGGATTTATTCCATCCATCGAATGAAATACTGGTTGGTTGATAGTAAGATTTCTCTCATGGTTGATGATTTTCAACAAACCAGCTAGTAGAACCACCTATGGCGCCTGTGGCAGGTGCCACTTTTCTTTGCACCCGATTCAAGGCGCATCTCAGGAATCGTAGGTTCAAAACCCTGTTTAGTTCACCATTTTTTCTTTTTCTGTGGGGATAACCCCTAGTTCACACGGGTAATCACCTACTAAGTGCAGAACTGGAGTGACTGGACTCTGCTACACCAAGGTTAGCATTCAACAAGCTAAATTTGGATTTGGATGGCGCAAGGGCGGCAAGGATATCAAGAGCAAGGATGGCAAGGTCTTCTTCACAACAACATTCTTGCAATGTTTCCATCAAGGGCGGTAAAGGCGGCAAGGGCTGCAAACCCTGAGCGAAAGGCCGCTGCAAGCAAGTGTTCTCAACATTTGGTGCAGTATTAGAGCGGATACATCTGCGACCTTAAGACTCCATTTCCTGCGGACACCCCCTCAGACCCTTGAAACCGAGCATGAAGCCCAAACCATATCAATGCAGGAAATTGCATGGAACCACGATCATTTGGCACCAATTAATTTTCCACCTTTTGCACCGTCACGAAGATAGGATACAGCAGGAACATCCCATAGCCAGCAAGTCATAGTAGAGACCTCTAATCCCCCTGGGTCGTATCCCAAATCTTGTTGATTAAATCCATCAAAGCCATTAAAGCATATTCAAACCTCACATGTTCAATTTCTACATGCGTGCTGATGAAATCCCCATTCCACATTCCCAGGAGGGTCAGCAGTCGTCCCTATGCTTGGTGGGTGTGGAAGATCGCGTGCCTCCCACGGGGCCCCTGCGTTCAGCCTTCATTCATACGAGACTTCAGTGCCCTGGCGCAGCGATCCCTGTGTCTTGGGTGCCCCAAGAGCATGGGATTGCTGATCCCCTCCCCCTGTAATGTTACAGTAAATACAGTACCCCCAATCAATCAATCGACCAATCAATCAATCAATCAATCAATCAGTGGGCCAAAAATAAATAAAGATATAGATCCGCAGTAATGAATCAGGGTATCTTTTTGGGGTTATCTAATGCTAGTGGAAACACACATGTGTGGCTCTCAGGTGTTGGATTTTTATCGCCAAGTTTTGCACGTGGCACCACCAATAGTCTAGGATTTCATCAGAAAGAATTATGAAGATCAACAGCAATGGGCACATTCTTCGGCATATCTCGTGTAGTTTTGCTGCTTTAAATCCACTTGTTGTGGGTGAAGTCACTCAGGTGCCTGGTTTTACCGCTTTTTTGGTTGGTCTGAGTCCTTTTTTCATTAGTCGCAATCCTGAAGTTGGCCTTGTTGCCGCACATATATCTCTAATATTGTCTTGTCTTTTTGGTTTCCCATCCCATTTTTGGGGGATTGGTTACGTATTTTTCCGTTGGTTGCCTTGTGAAGGGAAGCTCAGGTACACCTTGTCCCTGCTGCAACAGTCCCAGAAGGACAGCTCCATGCTGCCTGTGGCGATCAAGGCCTGGAAGAGTGGGAAACCGGGAAGAATTGCCAGCGGAACCCAACTGTTTGTTGGAAAGATCAAAATGCCTATGAGTCAAAACCCTGGCACCCTAGGTACCCTGAAATAGCTGGTGAATGGATGCTTATCCCCCCAAAGATGTTAACGATAGGGTTTGACACATCCCCAAATCACCTCGTAGTTTTGGAGATGTTGTGCGAGGAACATCCCCAGTCGATACAAAGTTTCAATAGACAGCTTTGGGTGTAGGTCGTTTGATGACAGAACCCTAAACTTGGAACGTTGAGGAGACTCACAATTTCCTCAAGACCAGAAGCAGTCACATACAGCAGCAGAACTTATGAGAAAAATAGGTTGCGTAATGTGTATGTTTCTCAATTGAAACAATCCAGATGTCACATTTTTTTTGATGGCCTTTTCATTGGCTTTTTTCACGGGTTTCACTGAGCTCATCCGTCCAGCTGGCAGTTTTCAACCATCCCAATCTAGATCCTAATTCCAAGATCCTGTGATATCCAAGTTCAAAAACATCTAGACCAAGCATTGATCCCTCATCCTGGAGGCCTTATGATATCATAATTGCAAACATTCATCGCACTTAGGGGGTTCAGTTACTCTTTTCCAGGCTGTAACAAGATAAGTACACGAAGATGATATTAGCACATGCTTACCTCAAACATATCGTTTCCAGGTACCCATATTTGTTTTGCGTTTTTTTTTCTATTGCCATACAGGAAGGGCCCCCCGTTTGCGATCCGTAAGTTGACTTATAACCATATGTATTGATGGTGGATCATGGTGGATCTATCCAGAAAAAATCCAGAAAGTATGAGGAACAGAAATCGATGGGACATTGATATGTATAATTTGATGCAAATATCCTGGTGATTTGTTCGGTTTTTGGTACTATAGCTATAGTTAGATGAGGTTATAAACCAGCAAAGTTACTATGCAATATACTACTATATCAGCTACTATCAGACTATATTTACATCCAACTCTATACTTATGTTGGTTGCTGAACTATCTAAGATGAGCATAACATACTATATATGTAATATATGATATATAATAGCTATGGTTCCATAGGGTTAAGCAAAAAAAGAACACAACGAACCTCGGGGTTCACCGGTGCAGGCCTTGGAGTCCCTGGAGAGCTGCCTCCCCAGCACCTTCCGGCGCCTGAAGCTGCCGACGGAGCGACAAAAGTGGGCGTCGCCGGAGGCCTTGCAGAGGATTGTGGACGCCAAGGCTTGGAGCTGGGGGATCGGTTGGGAAAATTTTCACCGGAACCCCCAAACTACCCTCTGGTATATTAACATAGACCCTGAGAATAGCTACTTTTAGAGGAAACTAATCTTCCAACCCCTATTTGCCAGGGTCTATCATAAGATAAACCATCTATCACTGGATTGGTGAATGGGAAAATTTTAACCAGAAACCGGCTGGATTTTCCCATGAAATTGATAGGGGTTTCCGGTTACAATTTTCCCTTAAACCAATCCAGTGATTAATGGGAAGAGTTTAACCGGAAACCCCCAAACTACCCTCTGGTATATTAACATAGACCCTGGCAGATCGGGATTGGAAGATTAGTTTCCTCCAAAAATAGCTATTCTCAGGGTCTATGTTAATATACCAGAGGGTATTTCATGGGAACATCCTGATGGTTTCCGGTTAGAATGTTCCCTTAAACCAATCCAGTGATGGGGAAGTGACGGGGAGTTGGGGGATGTTACAACATACACAATTGATACCTTGCTTCCGATGATATTCCCATTATATTCCCATTATATTCCCATGATATTGTTAATCAATCAATCACTAGATCACTTTATGTGGGTAAAACAATAATAAACCATCCCCCAAATCACCATAAATGGGTGGTATAAACCATTCTTATTGTTTTACCCACATTATATTCCCAATGTTTCAAACTGTTTGCTTTTTGCACATTGGGTTCATGGGACTTATGGGGATATGATGGGGAATATGGTGATTTCGTGGATATAGTGAATATTCCCCAGTAATGTTTAACATCATTATTTGAATTGTATGTACCTTTGTTATAGTTGATTTTCCCGATTTTGTCGGTATAATGAGAATATAGTGATTGATGAAACAAACAGTTTGAAACATTGGGAATATAGTGATCTAGTGATTGATTGATTAACAATGTTATGGGATGGGAATAGTAAAGCACTGTATCAGCAATCATCTATGTATCAATAGTATATAATCAATAGATATACATTAGTGAATTTTCAAATGGAGTTCGTGGGATATTGGGGATGCAATGGGATGTGCTTCGGCTGTTTGGAACATGTGGGGTTTACATGGATTCAGATCAGGATTCATCCAACTCACACATAGTCACATAGTTCTCAGCAAACAAAAATATCTGCGTTGTTTTCCAAAAAAAATCCATCGGGAAACACAAAAAAAATATGCGATTTCAATGGGTTTTCCATGATTTTTATCAGGAAACCATGGGATGTTACCCTCTGGTAAACTGTTGCATAACCATGGAACATCACCATGCTATTAATGGGAAAATCCATTATTTCTATAGCCATTTTAATGGGATATTAGGGGATACTCCACGGCCACTTTAGTTGTGAACACCACCAACATCCGAAGGCGGGCGACAACGACGAGTCCGAGGAGTCCGACGGCTCCGAGACGTCCACCACGCGTGGCTCGGGGACGCCGTTGGTTTGGGGTCAGCGACTTTGGGGTCGGGGTTTGTCCGAAAAATGGGGGATACCCAAAAGGTGGTTAAACAATGGCTTAATAATGGTTAATAATGGGATTTTATATAGGATTTTAGAGGATTTATCCTCTGGTAAACTAACGGTTTGCTATTGGAAATCCTCTATAAATGGAGGTTTCTAGCTGGGAACATCATCGAACTAAATGGGATATTCATGGAATAGCCTCTGGGAAACTGTTACATAACTATGGAAAATGGCCATAGAAATAGTGGATTTTTCCACTGAAAATATGGTGATTTTCCATAGCAAAATGTTAGTTTACCAGAGGGTACCGTGTTGTTGTTGAAGGATGAATTTGATGTGCAAAATGATGATCAACAAATTTTGTACCTGATTTTCAAAGTTATGTAGTGGGGTGAAAGACAATCATTTTCAGCATGTAATGAAAAATTACCAAAATTATTGAATCACACAGATATGATGGTGTTTCATGTGGATTCTTCACGGAGATAATCACCCACCAAATATACATAGTCAACTGGTTCCGGGGTTTAAACGCCGAAGAGACACGCCATGGCGATCCATTGGGGGCCTTCCTTGAGGATAAAGCTGAGGTGCTGGCAACATTGCACCGACCTTTGGCCACAAATGATGTGTTTTTAGTAGGGCAAAACCAACCACACCTGGGCGTCCAGATTGCTATCGTACAAAGCAGATGAATGTAGAACTAAAGCCTAAAAATACAAATAATTATGAGGGGCTGGTAAGTGTCCAGTTTTGGTAGGTCTTACATGTTTTTTCGTATCGTTCAAATATTGTGTTCTGATGATCATAATATATCATAATGAAATATACACATTGTCATAGTGACTATCGTGAATTACACACATATAGGCCACTTACGATCACCAGTCAACTGACTCCAGTTGGATTTGAAGTAGGGTGTACCCCTAAATTTGATAAGTTAATCATCCTGTACCCCGTTAAAAAACACCATTTTGGGTGGGGAGAAACTCCATTTTCAGAGACATCCAGTGGATGGGTGAACTGCCCAGGTTCTGAAAGCTCCGAGGTGGACACTGGACACAGGCCTCTTTGGGAAAATTTATCAAACATTCCATGTATAGTATAGACATTGAATGACATTGACATGTATAGATGAAATGTCATAGAATCGAAATCTCCGTGTATATTTAAACACATTTTATAGGATGTATCATTTAGCATTCATTTCCTGTACTTTCCACTGGTTTTTCTTCAGGGATTCATGGATTTCCCAGGGCATGGGATAGCCTTGCGCCAGGCGTCACAAGCCTTTGCGCGGCAGCCTGCTGGATCGCTTGGCGGAGTTCAGCCGACGAGAGAAGTTCGGAGAGGAAGAGACTCGGCTGGGTCCATGGCGTCTGAAAATGGGGGGCTACCGCAACAATTGGTGGTTTCCTAAAATAGGGGTACCCCCAAATCATCCATTTTAGATTGGGATTTTCCATTATAAACCATCCAGCTATTTGGGTATCCCCATTTCAGGAAACCCCCAATTGGTATAGGGAATATCATCAACCAGAGGGGAGTCTATGGTGTCTGAAAGCAGGGGACTAACCCCCAATGGTATGGTATGGTATGGTACAGCCAAGACAACTGCCGTGCGCAGTTTGAGTCCACAAATCAGTTGCCCCCCTGAAAATGATAGGACAAGCTCCCACAGCGACATGATCCAGGTCTTTCACTGGTCACCGTCTGTGTTAGCAACAAAAGAAGAACAAAAAAACAAGATGCAGCCCACGAACCCGATGCAGCCCAATGAAATAGCCATTTTATTTTGGGATAATCATCAGCAAAACCATTGGGTTTAGGCGTACACTATCTCCAGACAAGCCCATACATCTCTATATAGTTTATGGCAATTGGGTTTGTTTGAGAATAGGGTAACCCCAATTCCAATGGATTATTCTCATTGTCCCTATTAAACTGGCCATTTGGAGGATATACCCCATGTTCAGACAAACCCGATTGATAGCTATGGTCAAGGGGCAATGGCTCTTTTTAAATGGGATATCATAGTACTGTTACCCTCTGGTGAACTAACATAACTATGGAAAATCACCATGTTTTTCTATGGGAAAATCCACTATTTCTATGGCCATTTTCAATAGCAAACTGTTACTTCACCAGAGGGTATTCACCAGCAATATGGTAGTATGATGTAACGAAGAACGAATTTGACCATCAACAAAGCTACACGGTGGGGACACTCAGTCGGATTTTCCCGACTGGAAAATGATAATATCAACAACAAACAATTCGGGAGTTGATGGGATTTATATCTGATTTATGATATAGCTAAGTTGGTGAACATAACTCCAATACCTATGGTTATGGCAATGAAATCAGTATATAGTGGCTGGGATGGAACTAAATCAGCTCATAACTGGGTGCCTTGTCTGGGGTGCTGCCATCCAAAATATTCCAATCAGAATATTTACCAGAAAGCAAACATGTTTTACAAGTAAGCCCAGATTTTTTGCCAAAAAGAAGACCTACGCCACAAAAGATCTACGCCACAAAAAATATGGATCTAACCCGCTTTTATACCCTGGGTATTACTTTTATCCTATGGGGATGATGCAATCCAAAGTCATTGGATTCTACAACCATCCACAAGTGTATGACTTTATGGGACATTTACCATTTGGTAAACTAACATAGTAACATAATTATGGAAAACCACCATTTTTAATGGGAAAATCCTCTATAAATGGCCATGTTCAATAGCTATGTTAGTTTACCAGAGGGTAATCAATCTCAATGATCAACAATTGGGTGTATCTATAAAGGGACATTTGAAGGGTGATTTAGCCATCAAGAATAGGGCTTTAAGCAAAACAACTTTTCAAGAATCCGGAGATACCCAAATTGCACTTCAAAGGGTGAATGTTATGATGAATCATTGCATTGTCCAAGAATTGGTTCAGGTTTTCAAAAATGGAACCACCCCATTTTTGTTGGGATGTTAAAATCTCTGCTTCATTTGGAGATGTGCCCTTAAAACCACTGAGTATGTTGGAGATATCCAAAGGTTGGATGAGCTTGTGAAGCCCCCGGAGGGAGGTGACATTTTGATGATCGAGTTCTGAGTCTCTGTTTTTATTGGAGTCAAATGCCATGGCGTTTTTTCTGGTTCCCCCAAGTGTTGTCGTTGCTAAAAACCAGAGAATTTTACCACAAGATAGTCAGATATGATTAGAACACCATGCATTCTCAGATTTCACGAGTGGTTCACCTTCTCTTTCAATCTTCTATTTGGAGTCCTCCCCCAGATTCGTGAAGCCAAGGACTTTGAGACGGAGCAGTCTCCTTGGCTGCAGTAGACATCAGCGCTGGGATTTGAGGGGATTGAAGCTGCAATTCAACGTGTTCAACCGACTTACATAGAGATGCTGGGCATTTCGACCAATCATATACAAAACGTTTGAAGCAACCACGAAGAGTGGTCAATCTTTATTCAGGAAGAAAATGATATTGCAGTGAGTCATGCTTGATCTCCTTAAATTCCTCGGTTGTTTCTGTTCCGTCATCGCCCATGCAAATCAGGATCTCATCGAGAAATATGAGAACATGCAGAAATATTATAGAACCCACAAGCGTTGAGACATGCTGAGACTGTCACATCTTCCAAACCATTGCGGTCCCTTTCAGTACGTAGTTAAAATTCTTTCAGGATACCGATGGGTGACTGACACAGATCACTGATTGGCTCAGGGGGGTTCAATCAGCAACTCTGTATATTTAGTTGTGTTTCAGGTTTGAAAGTGGGAACTATTTTGCAATGAATGCATGCAGAGTAGACATCTATGTTTTGCGTTAAAAAGTGTACATAATCACAGATGATGAGAGGTTTGCGGTCCCTCAATGTATAGTTTTTGGCCACAAGCTGGAAAGGCTGAAACATGCTGAAACCGAAAAGAACAGCTCTACGCCTGTGTTACCCAGCTTGTCAAGTACGAATAAATGGCAAAGGCAAAGGGGATCATAGTGCTTGTTCAGCATTGTACCAAAAACTTCGCTTTTCCCACACATATTTCGAATGCATAACTTCCTGTTTGTTATCCAATAATTGGTTGCACTAGTTTTTGATGGTTTCGAATCCCTATTTTCCATCCCTATAAATGGCATGATGTTCCAGATTTGTCATTTTTGTCCTTGGAGAATTGCTCCACCAGCCAGATCTGACTGGGCTCCAGGTTGCATTCCTCTAGCTCAGTCTTTTGCACGTTAAGCTGCTCTGGGAGGTGGCTTTGGGGGGGCATCCATGTGCGTCCCTTGGTGCTGGTGTCTTGAACTACATTTCCCTCAACAATCAGCCTATTTTGTAGGGAAAGAATCCCACATGCTCCATGTATGGAATATTTATCAATATTTACCCCAAAAATCACCCAAATGTAGTTAAATATACCATACATGGAGCATATCGGAATGGTAAAGATATATGCACCAACAGGATGGTATGAGCGTGGATCTATATCCCACTTCTTGATAGTAGCTTTGGGATGTTTCGCCTGAAGTGCCTGGTTCGCAAGTGGAGGTCGAGTTGCCTCAGGTACCAAGAATGGGAATGTCATCAGTAGGACATGACATCCAAAATCCTAAGTCTTTATTTGATGATTTAAAAGCGTGTTAGCTATGTTTTAGGTGCCGGGCATCTGAGAGGCTCGCGACTGTTGTCACATTTGTTTCAGATTTGAAAAGATGATGATCAACCCTGTCTTGCTGATGAAACCTGTATTTTTTTTACTTCACTCATCCATTGTGGCTGAAGATTCCAGAAATGTTCATCAACAAATCTATGACAAGTCCAAAGTTCCTGTTATATCCAACGGTCCTAGTACATCCACGTGTTGTTTTTTTGCCATTACATCGTCATTTTGCCGCTTACATTCATTATTAATATTCCATGAAAAATAACAAATTGTATCAATATATCAGAATCCCCATGTTTTGTGACCATTATTGTTGGATCATCCCCAATATACCTCATGAAATATACTATATGTCTTTATCATATCAACTTATTATGGTCTATGTTTGTGTATATAATCTATCATGCATATGTAATACGGTATTTCGTTACTTAGCCGTACAGATTATCAATATCAGCAACGATGGCTATTCTTAGCCATACTTCTATAGCCAGCATATGTTCAAATCGAGTGCATTATATAACCATTTTGGTTGATTTGTCCGACTATTTATCCCACTATATATATATATATACATACAATATATATATATATATGTTGTTTTTGGTTTTCCCGAAACACATATATAAGATAAGTATCCCCAAATTTTCCCACATTATATATGTATCAATCTACTTGGTGGGTCATCCCACCTAGTAAGTAGGCTGGTTCACCCCAGTTATCAGTGGATTGATCAATAGGGGCTAAAACCAAGTTACGATTCGTTGGATGAACCACCAAGTATATTGTATATATATACATTCCCATTTACACATGGTTCATGATATTATTCCCTATTCATGGTTCAACCTATTATATAGTAAGGGTATATTGAAATCACATGTGACTGGGAATGTGTATAACTGGTTTAAATATCTTAGATATATCATCGTTTATACAACTATCATGTGTTCAGTCTATAACTGGGATGTATCATGTGAACATGCTTATTAAAGTTACGTTCAGTATGTATATCAATATAAAAGAATATTTACATATAGAATAATTCTCCCCAGAAATATCCCACTTTAAATATGTATCAATCTACTTGGTGGGGCATCTCAGTTATAAGTGGATTCACCCTACTTATCCCACTAGTTCACTGGAATATAATTTACTTACGATTCGTGGGATGAACCACCAAGTAGATGAATATACATATACATATTCCCATTCACATATTGATATGGTTAAATTCATGATATTCCTAATATATATATATATATCATATAAATATATATATCATATATATATATATATCATACATATATATATATATATATCATATATATATATATATATCATATATATATATACATCATATATACATGTATGTATACATATATATATATATATATTAAACAACTAGGATATCACCACCACCACTAAGTGGCAGGCCCTCGCTGCAGACGCTGCGCGACACGGTCCACACGGTCTTGGTGGACGAAGCCGCACAGGCCGTCGAGGCCGAGACGCTGATCCCGTTGTGCCTTGCAACGGAACGCAGCGGAACGGCCAGACGTTAATGCAGACGGAGAGGTTTAGGGGGAATTGAATGGGGTGAGGTTTAGAGATATATGATTTTCTATATGCATATAAACAACTAAACTAAAGAAGTTTAGGGTTGAATGGGTGTTAAATATCACGAGGTCTTGGGAATTTTGATTGTTTAGGGCATACTGGGTACCAAAGGCAAAATGCATTACTCCGTGCAACCTACGCACAGAAGGGTCGCGCGGAAAAGTGTTGAATGTTGCGATTACTGTTGATGAACAGTTGCCCTCAACTTCTGCGAGTGGGTTGCGCGAAGTAATGCATTTTGCCTTTGGTACCCAATATGCCCAAAAAATCACAATCCCAAGAGCTCATGAAATTTAACATGGATGGGTGTAAATAACTAAACTTAAATGGGAGTTATCATGGGATATGTAATCAACTAAGCTATTCACAAGTATTTTAGCGAGATATTTGCTGGAGTAGCTTAAATAGGTTGTAAACCAACAAACAACATGTGATTTCGAAAAAGGACTTTAGGAAGCAACAGATAGAAACAATGCGATGTTGCATGATGTCCCCAAGAAAAGTAGAAAACAACAAAACAAACAAATTGGATGTCAGGCGATTGTTCCGCAGTGAACAATTGGGGTTGAACTCTACATGATTCAATGACAAAAATAGCTTGCGTTTGTACCACTCAACATATGCGTATATGTATATGATTGTATATGTATGTTTTCTGTGCATGATTTCACACATTATATAATGTAGGTATACTTGGGTTGAGTCCCCTTTGCAGTTGTTTGAGCATTTCACAACATCTCACGGGCTTCCAATCTTTAGGTTTTGGGGGAGGGTGGGGTTTAGGGTTAGGTTTCGCAGGGTGGAGTAGGAGGGAGGCCTCGGCTCTACATGGAGCATTCATCAAGTTGTTGACATCCTGCCGGTGCTAAGCTGAATTTTGAATACACTGTCCCACTGCTGTCATTGTGCCACACTCATGCCATGAAGTCTTCAGCTTCACGTGATGTATTCCCAAAATCAGCATACATGACTGTTGTGCTGTAGGTCCCTCCAGCCTTTGTCGCGGAGCCAAAGGTGGAGGCGGTATGAGGACCGATATTGGAACAATGTCTATATCAACGCCCTCAAGAGGCTCGAGCGCCTGGTAGCATGCAAAGAGCGTGCAGACGAGGCTATCTTCGAGGAATACAAGGACATTGTTAGCAAAGAGCTGGAAGCTCAGCGTGGCGACTGGCAAGCTCCTCGTGCCTGGGCGGATGAAACAACTGATTAGTGGCATTCAAGTTTCTAAGCCCTTTCATGGCAAAAAGAACATGATCTCCGTTCTCCACCAACGTGATCTTAATGGAACCAAATGCTTTTGCCAAGGACGGCCTCCACCCAGGCAGCGGCGTCCAGCAGCAGCAGGGGAGCACTTCAAAGAAGTGTGTCTCATCGATTCATCGATTCCCTTCGCGCCCAACGCTACAAAGTGGCGTACGCAGCGCATGGCCCTGTCTGGGCCATGGCCAGTGGCAACGAACCTTTGCGGCCATGGCAGATTCTCTGCCGATTTTGCGCATTGTTTTTTTGTTTGGATATGTTTCTTCTTTCGCATCCCCAAGAGCTTTTCAATGCCAATTTTTAACAGGACGGCCAGCATCTTCTGGTATACAGCAATCATTTTGCAGCATTCCAGATTTTGGATGGCAATTCCGAAGTTAATTTCAGCTACACATCGCGCAAATTTTGTCTGAGGAGCGGATTATCGAACCTTGTCGGGTCAATGAAGGTGCTATTGTAAACGAAGGGGTGCTGGACGGAATTTTCAAGGATATGTCTTAGATTTCGTGGGAGGGCCCTCGCCTTTTTTATATAATTTGTTTTCCCACATTTGCCTGACATTGAGTTCTCCATTGCTTTTTCCTCCAGTATCTCAAGCTCTTGTGCATGGGTTGAAGACCGTAAAGGGTGGCTTGCATGAGGTCTCAAGAACTGCCCGAACTCACATGGCACGACCGGCGCCAACCGATTGGGGGGTGGTGTGTTTAGAGGGTTTAGGAAGGTCTTTTCATTGTTAGTGGTGTTTCATTGAAGCCACCAGCACCTTCCAGGCAAAAAGCACGGCGCCAAAATAAAACCGCCAGCGGCATCCCAGGCGATCCCCCTCTGTTCCAGCCAGACCCCTTGACAATTGACGAGAGATAAAGTACCGTGCCTGCCACTCAGCTGACATGCACTTTCGGTTGGTGGCACGTTTGTTTACTGATAATTTGTCGTTCATGAGTTTGTTGGTAACAAGTTTGTTGGTGACACTTTGTTGTTTTAGATCTGTTGCTGGCGCTTTGTTGGTGACAATTTTGTTGTTTACAATTTTGTTGATGAGAAGTTTTGTTGTTGGGTTTTTCACTTTTGTCATCGCAACAAAACGTTGACAATTTTGCTGGTGAGAATTTAGCGGGCAAAAGGAAGTGTTGACAATTTTGTTGGTGGCATTTTTGATGGTGACAATTTGTTGGTGACAATTTTTTGACTATTTGTCGGACAAAGAAGGAGGAGGAAGGAAACGGAGGAGGAAAGAGCAGGAAGAGGAGGCGGGATGCAGAAAAAAAATGCACAATGATGTGCGGCGAGCACGTCTATGTAAATGTTCTTTGTGTAAATCCATTTTTGTTTAGGGGCAACTATGGGCACTTGTGTGCGAAGGCATCTCCGTGTTAAAATCATACCTGTGTAATTGCATCTCTCCGTGTAAAATCTCCTGTGGGTAAAAGCACCCCTGTGTCAAAACGTTCTTGTGTAAGAGGGCACTTGTGTGCAACATCAATGTTATCAGCTCATGGTGGTATCAGTCTAGTTTGGCCACATTACGAGACATCGTTGCCACACTGCGCACTAAGATGTGCATGGAGTTGTGCAGATGAAGTTCTTCACATGCAGTAGTAAAGCAAGTTGGAAAGACAAAACTCGATGGATGAACATGTTTCTGTTTCACGTGGCATCCGAAAACGGGTTTCCTATTCGATTATGTTTGCTGCAAAAAAATCTGGGAATGATCTTGGAAATCGCGATTTTGTGACATGGGATTTTAACCCCATAATCGATGGGGTTGATCGCAACTCACAAATTAAGCATTTAGTATAAATTGAGCATTTACTATAAAATTTGGTATCATCCAAACAATGTTGTTCTTTCATCAAGACACCAAAGGGAAACAACCCGTTGTCATTCCAACATGCGGCATTGGGTCAAGTCGATTAAAATAAGGAAATCCAGAGTCAAGGACGAACAATGTGATATAATGATTATGATGCGTATACGTACAGTGCACATGTATAAATATATAGATATATTTATAGTATGTGAATATTTCAATAGTATTTTTTTTGATACATGTGAATCATGCAAACCTACCTGATCCAGACAATGGTTTCAGCACCAAACTGTTCCCAGCAATATTTTGCACAATCAGTGATTGTAACGTATGTGTTTCCATGTCGGGGTCCTTTCGCGTGCAGTTGTGTTTTGTATTTTTGGGGACATGCCAGAACCAAATTGTTTCTGTTTGTTTCGTTTCCAAATCAAAAGTGTATGTGAGGTGTCCTTCTTTGGAAATTCATGATGTAGCAATAACGAAACTACGTAAATTACCCCATTTTTATGTTTGGACCCCTTCCAAATCAAATTCAATTGAAATTCATCCAAATTCACGGCGAATGCCTTTGGTTGGCCAAGGTGTTTGCGTCCAAAACAACTGGTTTTGGTGGGCGATTCTTTGTTGCAGTTCTGCGTGAACAAGTGGGGTTCCTGTTTATGATAGCTAAATTGGTGTATAACCAAGTTAATTAGGATTAACTGTATCTAAATTAACTATATTTATTTATAGTTGGTTTATAACTAGGTAAATTATCTATATTTAATGGATGGGGTTTATCCTAGCAGCTGGGGTTTATACACTTTACTTAATTTACATGTTCATGATTGGCCAAAAAAACGGATCATCGGCCATGGAGTAACGGCCTTTCCAATCAGCAACAATGGTTTCAGTAACCAGTAACCACTAATAACCATTAACAACCATTCACAACCATTATAACAACCATTGATAAACTGGTCTACCATGGGTTTTAACTGACTCCGCAATTAGAAAAGAAATCATGGCCCAGCTGAACGGGACCGTAGCCGTCAGGGATGAACGGAGGCTTAGAGCTGTGGATGGTAAACCTGGTAAAGGCTGCGCCAGTTGAGATTCCTATGAAACATTCCCAGATGCTCCATGTATGGTATATTTACCTACATTTGTACGATTTTTAGGCTGAATGTTGGTAAATATGGAGCATCTGGGATTCCTAAGCAATCGGATTGTTTGAAGGGCATGTTTACCATCTACCCACTGCTGCAGGATTTCGCAACAATCAAAAGTAGGCAGCAGTTGGGGAGCTTGCAGATTCCACCAAGTTCTCTCGGATATTTCAAAGGGCAAGAAATCTATAGGATCCACTTAGGAACCTGTTCCTGACCTTGGTTGAACTTCTCCAAATGTGTTGGTTCTCAGCAAGTAGTCATTGCATTTGATGTCAGCGTGGTAACCCCAATTATGGACCATATGCCAAATTAATACAATGACTTCGCATGTGGGTATCAAAAACTGGTTCCCCAGGAAAAACATTTGATAACAGAAATATGAAGTAAAGAAATTGTTTAAGAAGTGCATAGCTTGGAAGGTAGTTCACCAATATTTTTCCAATACAACAACTCTCGCAGATCTAATAGCCATCAATAACCACCAGTTAAGGTATAGATATGTTTAAACACCGAATTACCATGACCTTGAATGTCCCAAATACCCATAACCTTCTCTATACATGGTAAAATATTTGATTTAGCAGCTTAGCATATATAACGCAGCTCGACGAAGTTGATGGAGTGTTATTTTCCTAAGTGAGCTACAAGTATAAGGACATTTGTGTATATGCCCTATACGTCTTTGAACCTTCTTTCATGGCATATTTGGATCATATGCAGACAACATACATATACATAACTATATGGATCTGAACTCATGTGCTTGAGCAGTGACATGTCAGAGTTGTGCAAGCGTTGCATTTCATGTCAGTGGGTGAACTCCGTATTGCACATGAGTTCTCATCTCAAGTGAGAAAAGTTTTCGTCCCACCGCTTGGGGCTCCCACCCACATTTCTATGCATTTCTTGGCTTTAGCGCAGCACGTGCTGCTTCCGGCCTGCAAGTGCAGCCCTCTCCACATACATGTTGCTCATGTGAGCTCACATTCCCAGATTTCATGTTTCAATCCAGTGGTCAATTCCACTACTTTTGTGAGACAGACTTGCTGCCTCTCAGTTTCTCGCGCCATGACGGAGCGCCCAAATCCTTTACCTGTTCTCCAAGATCTTTTGTATGATCTCATACAAATGGAACGCCTCAAAGCCAATTTGGAGCAAGCCATTGCCTTTGTCGAGAATATCCTACTTGCAGTGCCAGCCAATCAGAGACCTGCGTTGCACTCTTTGAACTTAAGTTTACTGCACATGAACACAGCCCTGCAATCGCTTCGCTGTCAGTTGTTCCAAGTTTGACATTGGAGTGAATAGATCTTACGTGTATCCTTCTCACTTGTGTAGGTTCGAAGTGTTGCCACCACAAGGGAGATAAACAGTAATCATGTATATACAATATACATCAATATACCATCTGGGAAATTAATATGGACCATGAAAATGGTCAATGTTTAGTGGACACTATATATTTAACTCATTTTCCAACCATTACTTGGCAAGTTCTTTTTCATGTTGCTGGAGCATACATACATACGTACGTACGTACGTACGTACATACATACATACAGACAGACATACATACATACATATGGGGGGTTCCAATCCATGCGGGTACCCCCAAGTCATCCGTTTATAGATGGATTTTCCATAAGGTTCACCAGCCAGCTATTGGGGTACTCCCATTGTAGGAAACCTCCATACATATAGAGATGGGTCAAAACATGTCAAAACCTATTGTTTTTCCATATTTGGGAAAAGAAACATCCATTGACCAGCTATTTTGGGGTACCTAGAGTACCAGGGTCTTTGATTCATAGCCAGATATACTGCATGTGTTCTTGGTTTAAACAAAACAACTTCACCACAGATGAACGTCCCTCATCCCGCAGTGAGGATCCCAATCAGCTCAGCGCCACAGTTCCCTGGCGGATTTCATGGGATTTATCCAACAAAGAAAGGAGACTTGGTGGATTTATCCAAGATGTTTGTACCATATTTAGTGGATTCATCAAACATATTTAGATGGCAATTACACATAGGATTCTCCTGGGATATTCACCTTCTTGGAAACAAAGATAATAGTTTAAATGAACCCATCAACAGTGGAATCCATGCATGTGTATAATAATATATACCCTCTTGTTATCTAGCAGAGCCATGGAAAATCCCCTAGAATTGGAGGTTTTCATGGGAAAATCATCTAGACATGAGCAATTTTTCATGGCTATGTTAAATAACCAGAGGGTATATACACACATGTGCGTATAGATAACATGATTTACATTGTACATCATTCTGTTTTTCTTTCTTGGAGCACATGTTCTAAAGATACATTGGATCCTTGTATAGTTGGATAGCCATGCAATGATGGCATGTGTTGACAACCGGTGGTGAGACGGATGTGAGCAAAACGGAGGAATATTGATAATGTGAGTGGCTGCTTAGAAATGTGATAATTGATGATTCGATAGTTATAGTTTATGGATAGTAGTGATAATGATCGTTATAGTTAATAGCCCATTTATACATGGGTGAATGGGGACGAATCCGATCACCATAGTTATGAACCAGCTGTGAAACTCGTAGGGGTATTGCGACACCGGATTGCTTGGTTGCTGGGTATTCCCAATGGCTGACCCTGACCCCTCATATACATTTGGTGATCAAGTTACTGAGTAAACTCGCACATTGGGGGATCTCATTCTCAGTATACCAAAGCACCAACTCTTCCGGGTGTATGCACAGTTTGACAGATGCCCAAGTTGCAATTTGAAGTTGATATAATCAAACTTCCCTAGCGCTCCAAACACCTTTCAAAAGTGATGAATTTAAGATATATTTGGAGATGGATTCTCGCAGGTCTGTCACTCCGAGAGTGCGAAATCTGCCAAGTTCTGTCGCTCCATGATGGAACGTCTCATGGCATTGGGGCAGGCGCCCGGGGAGCATGGCAGCCTGGGAATGACGTGATCCATGTGGATGGGTGCCTGAGATTCACTTTTGGGTAATCCAGACCTGGCAATGAACAAACACCGGACACATCCATATCCATTTACATGAATAAATTTATGGATGACTTTACCATCAGGAGTTGCCGTTATTTGGTTGCCATGTTTCCGCATCGGAGGATGTACACAAACAACCTGTGCTATCAGAAACGCCCTCCAGGCAATGTTCAAACTGGCAGAGAAACTACACTTGGCTGTGCATCAAACTTGGCTAGCTGGGAAGTCCCCGAAATAAATGGAGGTTGTAACGGTAATACCCTCTGGTGAACTAACATAGCTATTGAAAATGGCCATTTATAGTGGATTGTCCCATAAAAAATGGCCATTTTCAATAGCTATGTTAGTTCACCAGAGGGTATATCATTTATAATTGAAGGTTCTATGGGATTTTCCATTGCCATGTTTGAGTACCGGAGGGTGATTTTGATTTTGCGTGGTGTACAAATATCCACATTGAGATATTGAGTACCCTCTGGTAAACCAACATAACTATGGGAAATCACCATTTTCAACGGGAAAATCCACTATAAATGGACATTTTCAATAGCTACGTTTAATTTTCAGAGGGTATGTCAAACTTTTGGAGAGACATCCAATATGTCGATCTCTGGTTTCGAAGTGGAATGATATTTGAACAGTGCAACAAGCGACTGACGGCAGGACTACATCATGCTGCAGGAACAGCGGCTTGACTCGTCGATGTTGATGGGGTTGGTGCAGTACACAAGATGGATACATTGTAATATATATTATTTTGCGATGGAGACACATTGTGGATATGATATTTCTATGATACGATCCGTTTCAAATTGACATTTTCGTGGAACCTTGGTACACCCAACTCTTCGCAACGTCTCGTCGGCCACTCCGTCCGAGGTACAGGATGCACCCGGAAATCAGCCGCTTCCCTTCTCAACGCTTCTACGGCGGTCGCTTGATTGATGTGACGACCACTTCCACCGAGGTCTTGGCGTCCAGGTGCGCGCCGCGCGGCACGGGTGGGAAGTGCGAAGTCTTCCAAAAGCTGAGGAAATTTTGCATCGATGTCCCGACATTTCACCAGCCCTGAAACTGTTTGGTGATATTTGTTGATGTTTGTTGTGATGACAAAATGGACCATTCTACTTGGATATAGTGCTTGAGTTTGGTTTGGACCTGGGCGCCAAAAAAGCCCAAAGAAAGACTGGTTATGATCACGGTGACGCTGGCCAGGATGATACATTTGAAATCATTTGAATAATATCAGAATACATGTTATAACTTGTAACCGTAAAGGCTAATATGAACATCATCACCTCAAATCAGTTGATATTGGTTGTTCTCATCCAAATTGTCGAAATTCACACCAATAATTTGTCACAAGTTTTGACTTAATAACTCAACAATTCGGGGAAAGTAGATGAAAGTGCTGTAGTTAACCCATATCTCAGTCCTCCTGACCAGTTCAACCAGGTTTTTTCGTTGTGATCATCCAGTCCCCCCCTGTCAGGCCGTCTCCTGGGGGTGTCTACCTGCCACCCTATGCTGTTGTCAACGTGGCCGGACGGGAAGAGGAGAATCGCGGCTTGGCATTGAAAAATTAGTTCCCATGGGTGTAAAAATGTTGGATTTTCAATTGTTATGAGCAGTATAATGGGCCACATACCCTCTGGTAAAGGAATATTGTTGTGGAAAGTCACCATTATTTGAGCCATTTTTAGTTGATAAATCAACGAACTAAATTGCCGTTTTCAATAGCTATGTTGGCTTACCAGAGGATAAATGGGTGTATCAGAAAACCCCAGTGGTTCTGTGAAAACAACGCCCAATTTTGTTGGTTCCCATGAATCTGTTGGTTGATGCTTAAATCCTTCGGGAAATCATGAAGACATGATACACAAAAACAGTGTATTATCATTGGACCCAAAGTTGAAAATAAACATCCTCGTGTTTGATCAATTGACCAGAAAAAAAAAAAAAAAACATCTTTTCGTATCTTCTCGTTGGACAAGAAAACTTACAAAACACGCCGGGGTTGTTTGGAATTGTTTAAGTGAGTCATAGACAATAAACATATCCGCAGTAGATTCTACAACTGGTGGATTAACCAACAAAACATCTCAAGCAAATCCAAGTTGTTCTTTTAAACAAGTCCTAATTATTTCAACAGTTTTGACTGTTAAATGTGGTTAATATCAATACCCATGTTTTATCTCTGGTCATTTAACAAAGCTATCTAACATGGCCCATTTGACCCTTGAAAATGTCAATGATGCCTTTTGCAAAGGGGGTCGTGAATCACGTTCATTTTTGTGTGCAAGGTGAACAACACTGGGTATAGCCACATGATAGCAACCATGGTATTAGCAATATGAACATCATCACAAGCATGCCCAGCTCAAATTTCAACAGACTAACTATTTGAAAGTGGTGATACTTCGCAATTATGATCAATCAACATCAACAACTCCAAGGGCCATCAACCATATCAAACCATATTCAGTACCATATTGACATTATAAAACCATATTAAGTACCATATTAAGTACCATATGAACATGGACCATATCATAAAACAACTACATAAAAAGTAATGTTGGTTTTCTATCATGTTCTGGATTTGACCAACAAATTCACATTTCTTCCAGGTCGACGCGGGCAGATTCTGAATCGGAGGCCGGGCAAGATGGGCGCGGGCGGCGAAGTTGACATGTCAAAAGATGAAACACATCTCTCGATGGGAATAATTAATTACCCTGTGGTTATTTAACATAGCCATGGAAAATGGTTAATTTTGGATGATTTTCCCAGTAATACCTCCATTTCTAGGGGATTCTCCATGGCTATGTTAAATAACCAGAGAGTATTAATCAAGGCCAATTACTGTAATGGTTAATCCTCGTTCATCAATGTTTAATTAAGAGTTGATAATGGTTTATAATGGTTAATTATGGGTATATAAAGCCAACAACAAAAAAAATGAATGTGGTAAAACCAATTCCATGAACCTACCATGACTGGGGATGGTTTATACAACCCACAATCATGGTGATGACCTGGGGATGGTTTATCGCATTGGGTTTACCACATTAGGCAGAATATGGCTGAATGATAGACTCAATAAAAAGTACCCTCTGGTTGTTTAACAGTTTGCCATGGAAAACCATCATCTTTAATTGGCTTGGGATGGAGGTACCTCTTTGCTGGATGGTTTCATTCCCGGAAAATCCGAAAAATTGGTGATTTGGGAGATTTTTGGGGGACCCCCATTTTTGAACGCATCTGTCTGGTAGGATACTGACAAACATTGAGGGTTGGTTTTCCAGGATGTCGGGAAATCATTGGAAATGGTGTGAAATGGTGGGACTATGGTTTGAGTAGTGTGGTAAATGTGCATGTAAATATATTTGTGAAGATAAATATTGCATGATACTATGATGATCACATGTTTTTTTCAGGATTTATCTGGTTTCAGTCAATAGTAAACCCCTATTTTTTGAAAGGTTTATCTGGTGTGCAATCGACCTGTCATGGGCCCGTTGTGACGAAAATTACAGAGTTCCCGATCCCCGAGAAATCACCAAATTGGCAGCTAGCATCCCATTGACCTCCTTTTTTACGACGTGGCAACTCAGCAAATCCCATGAAATCTCCATTGACATCCCACCAGATTTGTATAGATTAAAGGTTCTTAGACCCGGTTTAAAACCCAATAAATCCCCATTACAACTGGGTTTTGTGTGGGATATCCCATGTAAATCACCAATGTATACGTCAGTATAGATTCCCCTAAACCCTACAAATACCACCACCAAATGGCAAAAGTGCTAGGATGATGTGGAAAAAAAATGAAAACACAGTTTTTTGACGGGTATAGACGGAGGGTCTAGATAGTGATGCATTTTTTGTGTTTTATCCAGAATAAATTCAAAGTGGCATGTTTAGTACATTTAGTCAACTATGACAATGTGTCCTGAATATCACCTCAACAATATTCCCCACTTATAAGTTGGTTTATATTATATTGGTTTATAATTCCATGAACGTGAACTATTTCGTTATATCGCCATATATCATGGGCCTTATAAACCGTATAGAATTCCCCATGTTCGTTGCTTCATCATGCAACAAAATTATCTTCCAGGGAAGCCGAGTCCCTGGTCTCCTTCGCCCGGAAGCTGACGAATGCCGAAGATGGCCTGGTAAAAGCCGAAGATGGCCGGCACCAAGGGCGCGCGCCAGAGGTGTGGTGCTGGTGGTGATGCAATTTGTCCATATCTGAGATTGAAGGGGGTTTAGCATATAATAGGATCTACTGTAGCTAGCTCAGTTGGTTTTTGAATAAATTATAAGGGTTTTTGTTGACGATAACTATAGTTACAGTTAGTTGGGTTTTCAAAATCAACTCATAACAGGTGGACATCACCTTGTACTGAGATTACAAACCGTTTTTTTGCAAATAGGACAATCTGTGATAAATCCAATTGATGAACGAAAGGGGGTATTATATATTCACAGGCCAAGACCAGCCAAGTCGACGATTGTCTCAATGAGAGGATTTTTAAAAGACAAAATATGCAAACATCCATGTCTTTTGCTTGTTGGGTAATAGGGATTCCCCTATTGGATTATTATAATCACATATAATCACCAGTATATTGGGTAGTACAATTCCCTGTAATCATCAACCAAGAGGGGTTTTGAACACTGCTCAAATTTCTCAAATCCAGTGTACTGGTATGAGGGTGCATATGATTCAATATGACTTAGGACACACCCAAGGACAAGTAGTCAGTAAACTGCAACTTAAACTGCATTGACACACAATCTGATGCACCTTTCAGAGTTTTTCGGTTTTCTGCCACCCACATGTTTTTTATAACCCGAATTATTGCATTATATTGCATTGTTTCCGTGATGTTTCAATCTCTATGAATTATCATTATCTACCATATTAACAATCACCATTGATTATCATTAACCATTATCAACCACTAGTAACTCAGCAAACCATGAACAAATCCATCTCTGTTGGCTTCTCCACCGCGCTCTTCCGCGTGTCCTGCGAAGAAAGGTGGTCGTCATCACCTTCTACAGTGGGCAAGCCGCGTTGATTCGACAACTCCTTGGAGAGGTGGCGCGGTTGGGAGACAGGGCAGGTGGGACATCTATGAATTTGATACATGGGCTGTGTCTTGAAATAGGGGATACCCACAACTATAGCCATTTAATAGGGAAAATGATGATAATCCATTGATTTTACACCTATAGAGAATCTATATCATTATATGATGTATGTATATGATTGATATGATTCATCACATTGTTGTGGGTTCTATATATATATATATATATGGCTGTGTCTTGAAATAGGGGATACCCACAACTATAGCCATTTAATAGGGAAAATTATGATAATCCATTGATTTTACACCTACAGAGAATCCATATATCATTATATGATATATGTATATGATTGATATGATGATTCATCACATTGTTGTGGGTTATATATATATATACATATGTATGGCTGTGTCTTGAAATAGGGGATACCCACAACTGTAGAGCCATAGGGAAAATATGGGGAAATGATGATAATCCATTGGAATTGGGGACACACTATTTTCAGACAAAGCCACATTGCATGGTAAAATTTTATACCATCCGTAATCAAACGTGGCTAGCTGGGAGATCCCTTATGAATGGAGGCTTTCATGGGAAAATCATCTATCAATGGTGGATTTTCCATTGCCACGTTTGATTACCAGAGGGTAATTAATCTAACTCTATATATATACATATACATACTATAGTATATAATTGATATGATTGATACGTACCTTTGGAAATTGTGGTTCATAGTTGATTTGAAAATCAAATTGGTTCCTTTAAACCTGGTGAATCTTCCACGATAGCCAAGCAATTCGACCAGTGACTGTTCTCTTTTACATCAGCGACCTGAGCCAGATAAGCTGTTGACCCTTCAGAAATCCAACATGGCAATGGTAACATCTCCTTTTTCAGCTATGGGAAAATCATAGGAACATCATTAAAAGATATGGGTCATTGGATTGGTTAATGGGAAGATTTCCCATGAAATATAGAGCTTTCCGGTAAATTTTCCCGTAAACCAATCCAGTGAATGGGGGTCCCATCCCCTTTTTCAGTGGAGTTTTTCAGAATCGCTGGGGCTCCTCGCACTGAGGTGAAGATCGCAGTGCATACCGTGGACAGTTTTCAGGGCTCCGAGGCGGGAGCTGAAGCGAGATGGCTGAAGTGCAAAGCATCCACTCGAGATTTCATAGGATTGAATGGGAATATGGGTTTGTCTGAAAATTGGGTATATCCCCAATTCTAGCCATTTAGTAGGGACAATGATCATTCACCATTGGGTTTAGGGCTACACTATTTTCAGACAAACCCATATCATGCCCTATGGATCCAGCCGTACCTTCTTAGGCGGTACTTGGGGTATGATTTAGGGGGTTAAGTACGTTCTCAGACAGTGTTTGAATCCATAGGGATGGAATATCATTTGAACTAATGGGGGCTTCTTAAAATGGGTGATCCCCAAAACAAAAGAACTACAACAACTATGGGTCAATACTTATTATTACCATATGACTGGAGGAATAAACCTCCATTCACCACCTATTTTTGGGTCCTCAGGGTACCACCCATAATCATGCACGCAAGCATCCACTGTTTTTTGTGCCTTTGGCGTGAGACACATTCATGTGCCTGTGTAGTTGGCTGTCAAAAAAAGTGAGCCTGTCAACGATGATACGAGTATCATCATGCAATTTCACGTATTGGGCAGCAAAGAGCATCGGGATTTCTTGTGGGGATATAGAACCTCCCAGCCAGTTTACGGTTGTTGATCGGGTTATAGCAGCATTTCCTGCTGATTCACAGGCTGGTAGGAGGAGACCCTGACTGTTGATGACATCCTCAACTGTCGGTGCTTCACCCCAAGTTTGATGGTCAATTCATTTTCCACCTTGAAGCTGGTTTATATATATCCTTTGGTAAACTAACATGACTATAAAAAATCAGCATGTTTAATGGGAAAATCCACTATTTCTATGGTCATTTTCAATAGCAAACTGTTAGTTTACCAGAGGGTATCTATTTGTACCTGTCCCGTTTTTAACAGATGCCTCAACGTTCGATCCTGCAGCTTCTGAAAGGCTTCGAAGGTCTAAGGGTGACTTGCAACCCACTGACACATATATCCATGCGTAGTAAGTTTTTTTTTTTCAGAACATGATTGCCCAACCACGTGTTGTTTCCCATGAACCAAAACCATCCCAAGCCAACCGGCACCGGCACCCGGGCGTCCCGTTTCGAGGCCGACGTGGTGTTGCTCTCCTTCGTCCGCGCCAATGCCCGGCGGCGCCTGGGTTTCCTCAGCGAGTTCCAGCGACTGAACGTGGCCTTGACGCGCGCCAAGCGCTCTCTGATCGTGTGGAGCTTAGCGAAGGGAGGGGACAGTTGCTGCTCATCCCACGGCGGGTTATAACCCAGTGAATTCAGTGGGAGAATTGGGGTTAATCCCCTTGGAACTGCGGTGAGTTTGGAAGATCCACCTTGCTATGAAGGGAACAACAACTATTGCTGAAGATCATCTATACTTGTTTGCAAACTGTGACAAATTACCAGAACGTAACCAAAAATGAGGCCATCTCAAGGGCCATCTATGTGTTTTTTTCTAGATTTGGATAAATTTCCATCCAAAAACTTCCAAAGGATCCAAAATTGATGATCCAAAATGGAGAAACACTGAGACTGGAAAATGGAGAAACATTGAGACTGGTTGTTTCTGGTTTTAATTGAACATTTGTGCGGATTTGCGTGGTGTTCATTGGGTTTCATGGAGTTAGAGGGGGTGATATATTGTTGGAAATTGTTGGAATATTTACATGTTGAGTTGGGTACCAGATGAAACTAAATTGACATGTCCTGTTTTTGCATACACACCCTATATGTTCTAATTGGACACATTCCATCATTACCCATGTGTTTGACATGTGTAGTCATGTGTACTAGTACCTATAAAGAAGAACTCATGTTTGGTCTGTAGGAAGTACATATGCTAGCAGCTTGGAGCAGTCACTGATTCACTGCTCAGCCATGTTATATGTCGCATATATGTCAATTGGCCGATTCAACAGGATGTGGTATATACAGAAACATGCAATACCAATTAATCACTACAATGCATCGCTATCTATATAATCCTTGCCATCTTGTTGGCGAATTACATTTCGCAATGTAACATACAACAGTTTCAAATTATGGTTGATTTTTAACCCCAATTCTTGGTCCTGAAATTGGTGTATCCCCATGTTTCATTATGATCATTGTCCCCATGAAAACCGTGCCACAGCTGGGTATTTACACCAGCCCCATGTGGTGGAAAAGGCGCAAGGTGATGCCCCTGCATCTTATAGCTGTAGAGTAAGTTGGTAAATAAACGCCATTAACTAGGTGGATATGGGGGTTTCCTAAAGTAGGGATACCCCCAAATCATCAATTTTAATAGGATTTTCCATTATAATTTATAAACCATCCATTTTGGGACACCCCCATTTATGGAAACCCCCCATATCAAAGTGTTATGTAGCTTGCCAATGTAGCTTCATGTGTCATTCTAATTGCACTTTCTCTTGCTAAAATATGCTAAAACCCATTTTGGTGGTTTCCACAAATGGGTGCCCCAAAATGGATTGTTTATAATGGAACATCCCAAACAAACATGTGTGATTGGGGAGTACCCACATGACCTATAGGAATCCTCCATATATATAGCATAGACCCACCAGTGTTAGTCCAACTGATGGTCATCCCCCCATTCGGGATTATGGGATACCCCTTAGTTGGGGAATCCCCTTAGTTGGGGAAGCCCATTAATGGTGGGCTGACCATCAGCCATATATCTGTTGGCTACTGTTGGGTACATATACCCTCTGGTAATTTCACGTAGCTATTGAAAATTGCTATTTATAGTTGATTTTCCCATTAAAAATGTTGATTTTCCATAGTTATGTAACAGTTTACCAGAGGGTACCATCATATACCCATGATAATATATCCCATGTTTGTAGGTTAAATCCTATTCATCCCATGTCACTTGACCACGGCACACTTGATCACTAAACCAGTTGAGCAGTCATCCCAGTAAATTCACATATTCCACATTTTGTTGGGTTACCCTCTGGTAAACTAACAGTTTGCTATTGAAAATGGCCATAGACATAGTTGATTTTCCCGTTAAAAATGTAGCTATGTTAGTTGACCAGAGGTTATAATCCTATTGCATCCAAATAAACCCCCACTGCCAATCAAACCTGGCTGGCTGGGAAATCCCCTATAAATGGGCACTTCAATGGGAACATTTTCAAACTAAACAGTGGATTGTTCAGTGCTATGTTTTGTTACCAGCGGGTATATTCAACTTTTAAGTTTCCCATTCATCCCATCATTACTTGGATATGTACTTCCCACGTCATATTATTCAACTTGAGCTTCCCATTACTTGAGATACAGATACAAATAGGAATTCATTAGGTAATGGACCCTAGGTAAACTCAAGTTGAATACCGTATATATCGTATATTTCGGAAATGAAATTGAAATATTAGGTAATGGACCCCATGGATCTTAAATCTAAACTTTAGCCACTATATTCAATTTTATGAACATCTTCATGAAATACGGATACTTACGCCAGTTACATCTCCCATTGACTCTGCCAAGGTGTTTGCCAACACCGACTGCCTCCGGGCCTCAAATTCAGCGGATGCTGATGACATCAGCGCGTTGATGGCGGATGCGAAAGCCCGGGGACGCATTTGGGATGAGGACCAGGCCAGGGGTTTCCGGCGAAAGTGGTGAAGGGCAGATGGTCTAGGTAGTGGTACCTGAAAATCTGGCAGCAAAAATCGGAAACAAAAACACGTTTCATGGTTTTAAAGACGTTTTAATGTTCAAAGAAATAATGTTGTTTGACTCAGTGTATAGAGGGATATTTTGACATATTTTTGGGGTACATAAGTTTCCTTAATTTTGGGACACCCCCAGACTTGTCAGGCACTGGTTGGGTGTTTTTGATTATTTTCACTGTTGTTGTTTTTCCAACGGGGTTGAAATCACCAATCCGGTAGGTTGTAACATGTTGTAACACCAAATATACAAGTGGAATTAAGTGGACCAATCTTACTGCCAAGTGGTATTGACAGTTCTGGATGGATTGCAGCCATGAAAACATGTTTTCTAGCCTTTGGGATTAGAGGCCTTTTCCAGCTATCCCAGTAAAGTTTGACTTGTAGCAGGTTGCATATCCGTGTTGAGCGTTTTCCAGTACTCTTTGGTAACGAAACATGACAAAGAATCTTCCAGTTCGAGGATTTTCCCAATAACAATAAATACTAATTCCCTATTTATAGAATCTTATAGATGATGTTCCCAGGTTTTCCAAGTAAAAGCTCCATTAACATATGACACCAGAGGGTACAACCTGGCTCTCCAGGTGGACAATTTCTTTGCACCGAGGATGCCGAGGCGGATTTGACCAATGTCATGGGCCTTAAGAAATGTCATGGGCCGGTGACAATTCGACCAGGAAGAATGGGGATTTGATTAGCAAACATGGCGATTTAAGCAGCAAAAAAACAGGATTTTACCAACATGGAACAGTCAATATTGGGGGTATTAGCTATGGAATTTGACCAGGAAAAATCGGCCGAATTCATGCAGATTTACCCAAAACAAGTTGGAAACATGGAGAAACAGCACGGCAAACACTGGGTGGAATCAGGTGAACAACCCTGGCAATGGAACTTCCCGTTTCCTCTAAGTACCTCCTAGAAGATCTCTCCTCGGGAGTTCTTGGCTCTTGGTGTTCATGGCATTTCACTGTGCTCAGTTGACTGTTTTGGAATTTGTTTATCCTTCCATTAGATCATATTAGATCCAAGGTTTATCCAGCCTTGTTTCTCCTACCAATTGGAAGCCAGTACATGATCCTATACCTGGGAGTTATATTATACTACATAGATATGGGGACCATGAATTCACCGATGTAGGAACCTCTTTTCAAACCAGCCAGTAAGATTGGGTAGATTGGGATAATGTTAAAAGTGCAGGCACATTATTTTGGTCTGTGAAACCTCCATTTGTTGGGTTTCAATCCCCAGTTTTTCATAGTTTGATCAAGTCAAGCCCTTCATTCTGTTGGTGAAATTTCATGATCCACATCTCAATTTTGGCGAGTTCAGCCCCTATCTCGATCCCGAGCTTTTCCCCAGCTTCGTGAACCCGCAGGAAACGTCGGAAAAAGTTGGCAGTGGCTGACCCGACCTGCACCTTGGGTCACACAGGACTTGGGCGGTGGAGGTTGAGCCAGCTACGAATGATATTCTCACTACCAATCCCAATGCATTCCTATCAACTTGACCTGGATCTTGCCCAGAGGTTTTTTTGTGGTGCTGGGATTGTCTTGAATCGACAACTCGATTTTTTGGGATGCTGACTGGGGGTATCCCCCCAAAATGCCAGCGTGGCTGTGCAGGTAGTAGGGCCAGTGCTGGACATGTCATGATCCTGGTGACTGTTTAGGTTGGGGGATAATCCAATGAATACAGCCGTGTCGTTTTTCACAGCATCTAGACGCACCTTCCCACTTGTCTCCCACATCCAGCGGTGAGTTTCATCATGTTCCCAAGAATATCACAAAATCAGCCACGTGGATTGGCCTTGCTGTTGTTCAAGCTGCCTGTGTTTGAGCGTGTTCCTGGTGTGTTGATATCCTGTGTTTTGCAACGGTGGATCCAAATTTCCAAATGCATTCGGAGAAGATTTCTGACTGTCGAGAATGTACCCCGGGTCCTCCCCCAACTGATAGTCAATCCATGGTAGAAGATAGTCAACCCAACTATTGAATTGAATCTCCTCGAATAATCCCGAATTGGTTGAGGGAATATTTTCAAGAACCATAAGAACCCCTTAGATTGGAGGAAACGCTTTGTTTTCGTGCAAGTCTTGCTTCGCCATGGAACGAGTTAGGAGTATCTTCCAGATAAGTTGGCCGGACCTCGTGAAGAAGAGAAACACTAACACCAACAGCTAATTGGATATAATCAAACATTGACATTATCATCCACTATCCAATGACCTAAATATATATATATATATATATATATGATATTTTATAATATATATATATAATTATATGAATATATGTTATAGTAACTGATGTAGTGGATAGGTAACAGAAGAAAACAGATACTTCAACATCTCAAATCCTTTGGTGTGGCCCAGTGCCTGTAGGTGTGGATCGACAGCCACCCCCCGCGCTGGTGGCTTCGCAGAAGAAGCGGAAGAAGCGACTCGTCGCGGTGTTGATCTGTCCGCTTTGACGGGGGCGGGAGGCCATGGCCCAGTCCTCAAACCCGTGTTTGTGGAGATTTCAGGGATTGGAAACATGATGTCCACTTTTTTTGTCTTAATTTTATCATGGATTTATATACATTATTCATGGGAGATACCGGCAATTGACCACTCTTGGGTCTGAAAAAATTGGCGAATTATACACAAGTGAACATGTGGCAGGTCAACATCCTGATACCCTTTGGTTGAATGGTTGAGGACAAGCAGATGTGCTTCACCGATCTCAAATCTTGGCTCATGCGACTCATGCACCAAAACCCGGCCCATACTGTTTGCCGACATCTGTGCCGACACGGCTCTTGTTTTGGCTGTGAAATGATTGAGATGATCCCCTTTGTTTATCCACAATGATCTCGTTTGCAGCATCATTTCGGCGCTGACTTCCTGTTTTTGATAGTTTGCTCACTTGTGTTCCTCTTCAACTTTGGGGGGGGGGGGGCACCACCCCCCCCCCCCCCTTTT
>BGPT01002483.1:1437-12727 GCA_003297045.1 Symbiodinium sp. clade C Y103 | reverse complement strand
AGGGTGTATTTAGGGTTTATTTAAGGTTTGTTGAGGGTGTATTTAGGGTTTGTTTAAGGTTTATTCAGGGTTTGTTTAAGGTTTATGTATCATAGCTTTAGTGTTGTTTAGGGTTATTCAGCATAGGTTTATATAGAGTGCGTTGAGGGTAGGANNCTTTAGTGTTGTTTAGGGTTATTCAGCATAGGTTTATATAGAGTGCGTTGAGGGTAGGATTCGGGTTGATTTAGGGTTTGTTTAGGGTTTAGTTGGACTATTTCGGGTTTGTTTAGGGCTGATGTAGGGGAAGTTCAGGGTTCATTTATGTAGGTTTGATCTAGGAGTAATTTAAAGATTATTTAGGACTGGTTTATTTACTTTGGTTTTGTATTTAAGGGTGGTTTAGATTTGGTGTATGGGTGATGTACGGTTTATCTTCTAGGGGTTGTTGAGGTTTTTGTTGTGATCGTATGTGCTATCATGNTTGGTGTATGGGTGATGTACGGTTTATCTTCTAGGGGTTGTTGAGGTTTTTGTTGTGATCGTATGTGCTATCATGGATATGTGGAGTTGTAGGCATTTCCAAGTCATACTTGAAGTGGACAGAAGGGAAGGCCTCTCTGNTATCATGGATATGTGGAGTTGTAGGCATTTCCAAGTCATACTTGAAGTGGACAGAAGGGAAGGCCTCTCTGAACAAGGTGAAGCTGGGGGGGGGGGTGGTGCACCCCCCCCACCTTGGATGGCCACAGCCGGGGGGGGGGGGGGGGCACCCCCCCCGACCTTGGAGGGGTGCAGCTGGGGGGGGGGGGGGGGGGCCCCCCCCCCCCCTTCGGGGGGGGGCGGGGGGGGGGGGGGGGGGGCATCTGGCGGGGGGGGGGGGGACATCCAGGCATTCAGAGGTAGGGGATGCTGCTTTGTGCAGGAAGATGATACTAGCAAGGCTGGGGGGGGGGTGGTGCACCCCCCCTAGCTTGGAGCAAGGCTGGGGGGGGGTGGTGCACCCCCCCCTAGCTTGATTGAAGAGCAACGCCAAATGGAGAACTCTCCTGTTTTTTTACGTCCATCGATGTTGCCTCTATCCGCTTTTTTGGCCCAATGCGATGCAACTTGTTCTACTTCTTGAGATCCTTGTCTCTCTTGGTGCAAAAGAGCCTTTTCAGGCTCGTAGGTCAGTCATATCTGGTGATAGATCCATTCTGTTTCTTCTCTCAACAAACGCAACTACTTAACGTCTCACAATTGATTGTCGCTTAAAATACGGAGGGTAATCATGTTAAAACCCGCATGTTCAATCATGTTCATATACTTTCAACAAAAATGTGATGTAGCTTGCCAATCTAGTTTCATGTCTCATTCTAATTCCTCCAAAGTAAAATAGATGGCAATGATTCGAGAGAATTGAGCCATCGGGTGTTTCTATGGGGAATCGTCTTGGATTTCCAAGATTTATTTCTTTAAAAACCATCTATAAAAACCATCTATAAAAACCCATGTTGCATCATTTTTGCCTATTTCTGCCTTGGGAGATCCTCCATACATCACCAACAAGGACGCCGGCGCCGACGACTTCAGCGCTCCCGGGCTCTCTCCAAGAGAGGCCGAGCGCTGGATCCCGAAGCCTGGGGATACCAATAAAATCCAATACATGTCCATTTTGATAGGGAAAATATGGAAAAATGATGAGAAAATCCAGTGGAAAAACTGGGGTAGAACATTTTCAGACAAGTCGAACAGTATGTTCAAGGAATGATTTGGGGCTATCCCTAGTGTAGGAAACCTCTGGATTTCAGACCTTTTCAGGATGATGAATAGTAGTGGAACAATTCTTTATGCTAACTTTTTTAGGATGTATGATCTGGAACTTCTTAGATTTGGATGATGAACTATGATCATTTATCCAGATCTGTAGAACGGATACTTGATTTCGATCCCCTAAAGATGGAGATTTAAGCACAACAAAAACAGGATGTGTGATGAGCTAACCAACAAACATTGAGAATCATGTGTGACTAAGGATAGATAAGTTAGTACATACTGTAACTCCAAGCTGTGAGTATCTCGCCGGTTGAATGGTTTATAAGCCCAGGTATCACATCATACAACTGTGGGACGACGCATCAAGTTGATATTTGGATATGTATTTAGTGTGATAGCCATCCATGTTTTTCGCGCACATGTGGCTTGCTTGCCAACGAACATAATCAAGCGCAAACAGTGTATGATCAATGATGGTTTCACGTGCGTGATACAATGACCACACAATACATTCCATCTCATGATTTCCAGGGACATTCTGTCGTGGTGGGTCTGAAAATCAGGTGCCTCCGATGATACCTATAGGGTCTGAAAATAATCTTACTAAAAGGGATTCTTTCGACAATTTGGGATACTTTAGCCATAATGATCATCAGTCTCCTAGCCATACTTGGGTTAATATTGATGCTAATTGCTTATGTTTGCACCAAGAAAAAGCAGTCGTAGCGCCTAGCGCATGGCGGTGGGATCATCATCCTTCAATGGGTTTGGCAATGACAATGGTGGACCCTTAAAGTCACCATTGGGGAAACCCCAGTGACCAGTTGTCATGTTGGACGTTCACTTGATCCCCAATGAGTTGAGAAGCTTCCCAGATGGGTCTTGTTATTCCAGATCCAGGCAACTAACTCTCACACAAACAAAGCGAGCCAGGCCCAAAAAGCGCAAGCGCAGCGCAGTAGCCAGAAAAACAGGGAGCGGGGTGGCAGGTCTATAGTATCAGAGTTGGGTGTGCCCCACCTTTTTGTCAACCAACAATGTAAGAAATCCTATAACGCTGTAAGTCGATGTAAATGGAGGATTTTCCATTGGCAGGCTAGATTTCTGGATGCCAAGGTCTTTTTCTGGAAGTGGAGTGCAGATGGATTGGTTTCAAGATATACCATGGTCTTCCCTGTGCGACCATCATCATAAGCGGCCACACCCATTTGCTATGGATCCCTCAAGTAGGCTTCATTCACAACTAATCAAAATGTAGGTAGCCACCAGTTGGGTCTGAAAATATGCTAAGATATGCTAAGCATACATCCATGGATTGATCATCATGTTCCCAATTCAATGGCTTTATGGATATATTTGGATATACACGATTTTCAGACAAAACCATCTGTGAAAAGGCCTCACTTGTGGCTACCTGGTCATTGACAATTCTGCATCTCCTGGACGAAGCGATTCTGCTTATATGGGCATGGGTAAGAAATTCCTGGTACCCGGGTGAGCATCAAAATAGTTTAGCTATTCAATGGATGTTCGTTCTGTCCAAATATCGTACATTGTTTTTTTGATCCATCTCCATATTTGATGATAAAACCTTATGGTTTTACCATGCTTGATGATTAAATCCTGGTATGTTTGCAGATTTGAATCTACGTTTTCCTTCCCACCACTGTTCCTGGACAAACTACTCAGTTGCAAAGCGAAATGGCAGATTACAAGATTGGGAAACAACAAAATCATTAGTCACAAGTCCCGAAATAGAGGACGGTGCCATGAGGAAATGAGAGTTATATTTTGGGTTGTCTGAAAATAAGATGCCCAAACATATCAGTATATATCAGTATCATATGCCCTTAGTTGATGATATATGTGGATGGAAACCTAAAAAAAACATTCTCAGGTCTTCTTACATTGTCATGGTCCATGGTGGAGAACAGAATCCGTGGAAATTCCCATTATGTGACTGCCATGCACTGGGGGCCCATTCCCCATGTTTTGGAAAAGCCCAAGTCTTAACTTAGTATTGGATCTATTCATGAAAACCCAGTCGTGGAAGGTATTTCATGGTATTTCAAAATATGATGATATATGTTGATATATGATATATGTTGATGTATGGTTATTGTACCCCCTGCAGGAAAAAATCCCCATTCTCAGATAGCCCTTTTCATCGAGGTGTCACAAAAGTCTCCTGCCAGGTGGCGAAGAGAATGACCTTGGCAGGCCCAGGTGCGCATGGCCACCGCAAAATCCAGTGGTTTAGAATCTCCCGGTGATATGGACATTTGGGGCTATACGGTATACCAATCATTTTCAGACAAGTAAATATGACTTATTATGATTATATATATATAATATACATAATGAATCATAATGATGCATCATATATGATCATATCATATAACATCTATCCATTGGCTCATCATAATTATGCCTATCAAACTAGCCATTTGGGGGTATACCACATTATCAGACACTCATGTGTATAATACTGAATATTGGGTGATTGTGGCATTATTGTGTTCATATCAATGTTTATCGTACGTTATGAGCAGGCTAGAAGGCCCATCCATATATATATATATATACATGGGATGATATGTCTCATCGGATTTTGTAAGACATGTATGTAAATACGTGTATGTGTATATTTAGAATCTATTGTATTTTTTGTTTTTTGAAAGCTTGGCATTTTCTTTATGAGGAATGTCTTCACCTGCAGTTCCGCTTTAAACACCACAAGAAGTCTATCATCTTTTGATGCATGCAATGTGTGTATTATGTGTATATATTGAATATGGATAAAAAACGTAGCGACCTCACGTCGCGACTCGCGACGTCACTGGAATGATGGGAATTGTATGACAAGAAATCCCCCAGAAGGCCTTACTTTTCAGGTTGGTGAATTGTTACCGATGATTCAGCCAGGTATATGCAATCTGAGGCCAGTGGATCTGGGGCAAAAAGTTACCACTGAGGATTCAGCCGGCGCCAGCTATTTTCATGAGCCGAATATCTGTGGGGCATTCCCTCCAAAATAAGTTTTTGGATTTCAGGTGACATGAATTCAGCCACAGTGACAAGGGAAACCCATGGAAGCCCAGGAAAAAAGGAGGTTGTAGGAGATAGAGATGGGTTTGCCTGAAACTTGGGTATGCAAAAATGTATTGTTTTCTCATGATTTGTTTATTGAACTTGGCACATTTGGGGTATATGCAATGTTTGAGCCAGACCCAAGTAAGTTGTTTGTTTCCTGCTTGTCAGATGATATGAATTCAGCAGTTGAGCTAGGAAAAGCCGTGGAAATCCGGTGGATCTTCTTGGAAGCTGTCACTGCAGGCGAACCCACGGCTCAATCGACAGCATCGCCTTCAAAAAGGACACGCAAGCCTTGGGTGGCGAGGAACTAGCGGGGCAAGATATGAAATACTTGAATGTTGTGGAAGTTGGGTTTGTCTGAAAATAGGGTACCCCTAAATCCAATGGTTAATGATCATTATCCCTATTTAATGGCTATAGTTGGGGGTATACACCATTTTCAGACAAACCCAGTTTCATTTGTATGCACAGTAACTTGAGTTATCGCTCAACCCGTGGTGCTAGTCACCTTCAGAATCCGACAACAGTTTTGGTAGTGGCCCAAGATTGGTTGCTGGATGGGCGGAAACTCGAAGGAAAACACATATGTTTCTTTCATTTCGAGCTTGAAATCAACCATTCACTCCACTTCCTGTTGTCAAGCATGATTGAACTCACAATACCTTTGTGCTCCACGATGCCCGTGGATAGTAATCTTGGTGGTGACTGGCACCGTGACTGATCTACGAGGTTTCCCTAGAGGCTTTGGTGTGGGGGTCCGAACTTGGATAGAACAGTTTTCCGAGGCAAAGTAGTGAAATTCATGGAGTCTGAACCAACAAGATGTATTTTTCAGCTATATGGCAAGAAATGAGGATTTGAAGCAACAGAAATTGGATATGCATCAATGCAATTATCATTCTAGCCATCAAAAAGATGGTATCTATCAGTCGGTAGGGATGTTTGTATTCTGAATTTACCAATGAACCGGGGGATTAATCACCAGAATGACAATATATTTGAGGATTTCACAGACAGCAGGTGGAATTTAATCAGCAAGAAGTGGATTCTGCGGCCAGGAGGAATTTTGAGCCACCAAAAGCATGATTTCACCATCCCAACTTTTGATATTGCTGCCATGCAAATGGGTATAGCTACAGAAAAGTTTGAGACTCACCACGAAGTATAAAGTGAGTTGCTGTAGTGGTTTCAAATGTGTCGTCAACCGTCAACATCCTTGCTTGGGATGATGAACTGCAATTGGATATGTGTTGCCGGATGGGTTGAAATGTTCAAAACATCATGGGCTTGAGTGAGAAAAACCGGGGATACCAGCGACCAATTGGGCTCTTAACGGCAAACGTATAGAAAAAAGGGGGGCTCAGTGTTTGTTTGTTTGAACAAAGAAGGATTTCAAAGCAAAACCCTTCAGGTTTCATCAACGAATTGGGGTTGAACCCAAGAATGGTTTGTTATGTTTGTTCAACATACTGCAGATGCAATTGATGCAATATTGCCATTTTGGAAGGTGCTGAATATTTCCCTGAACACAAAAGCCGCCTGCCTAATGTACAATAACTCTATCATTCACAGTATTGTCGGTGAAGGCCTAATTTTAACTGATTATATCATATCCCTCGTTAGTCTTGGGGATTTACCTCACTCGGCAGCCCACCCCAGCATCCAAGGAATACTTCAATCTATTGGCAGATGGCAAAAATGGGGCGGACATGGCAAACAGTTCCAAAAGCACACTAGAATGTTACGTTTAGAATTCCAATGTTTTAGCGTCAGCTTTTCAGATCTATCGGTATCCAGATTCCCCATGAACAATGCGGAACCAAGGAGCAACTAACAACTCCCCAACCATATGGCCGCATCTGAATGTTGCATTTGTATGCCTTTCCAGTGAATGCAGATACCCTTAGCTACACTCTGACCACAGTGCCATGGCGAGCAATCCCGTGAGCGGTCAGGCAGACGACTTGATAGATCTTGAAGTCTCATTACCAAGCGGACGGTGTGAAACTGTCAAAGTCTCGCAGTCTGACACCATTGCTGACTTGAAAATCGTTGCGCAACAGTCTTTGGGGAAAGGTTTCTTGATGCTTGCTGCCCCTGACGGGCACCTCTTGGATCTGACCGAAGCAGTTCAATTCTCCGGACTTCAAGGTGGAGAAAGCATTGCTGCTGTAGCACAGCAGCCGAAGGTAGCTGCAACTGAGGGTGCCTTTGCTTTGTGGTGTGTTGGAGGTGACAGGGTGATCACCTGGGGCCGTTACGATGCCGGTGGTGACAGCTCCAGAGTCCAACATCGGTTGAAGAATGTTCAGCAGGTTTGCGGCACATCCCGTGCTCTTGCCGCAATTCTGGCAGATGGAACCGTGGTGACCTGGGGCGATCCATTGTATGGTGGTGACAGCTCCAGAGTCCAAGATCTTCTCAAGAATGTCCAGCACATTTGTGGCACCTGGTTTGCTTTTGCCGCAATTTTGGCAGATGGAAGCATGGTGACCTGGGGCAGTCTAGACATTGGCGGCATCAGCTACAGAGTACAAACCCAGCTCAGGAATGGTCAACAGCTCTGTGGCACAGTCGCTGCTCTTGCTGCCCTTTTGGCAGATGGAAGGGTGGTGTTATGGGGCCATCCAGACCATGGTGGTGACAGCTCCAGTATCCACGATCAGCTCAGGAATGTGAAGCAGATCCGTAGCACATCCTATGCTTTTGCCGCAATTCTGGCAGATGGAACCGCGGTGACCTGGGGCCATCCATTGTATGGTGGTGACAGCTCCAGAGTCCAAGATCAGCTGAGGAATGTGCAGCAGGTTTGTGGCACACGCTATGCTTTTGCTGCAATTCTATCAGATGGATCTGTAGTGACATGGGGAGATCCAAGAAGTGATGTTGACAGCTACAGAGTCCAAGATCAGCTCAGCAATGTTCAGAAGCTTTGTGGCACACTCAGTGCTTTTGCTGCCCTTTTGGCAGAGGAAGAGTGGTGACATGGGGCCATCCAGACCATGGTGGTGACAGCTCCAGTGTCCAGGATCAGCTCAGGAATGTGAAGCAGATTCGTAGCACATCCCACGCTTTTGCCGCAATTCTGGCAGATGGAACCGTGGTGACTTGGGGCCATCCATTGTATGGTGGTGACAGCTCCAGAGTCCAAGATCACCTGCGGAATGTGCAGCAGGTTTGTGGCACCTTTGGTGCTTTTGCTGCAATTGTGGCAGATGGAACCATAGTGACATGGGGCGGTGCAGATTGTGGTGGTGACAGCTCAAGAGTCCAAGACCAGTTCAGATACGTCTAAGGGCATGTCAGGGTAAAAGAAAAAGTCCGGCTGTCCGATTTTCTTTTGTTTCAGGTGAACCATTGTAGTCTCAGATGCGCATGTTGGTTGCTGGTCCCTCTTGGAACTGCCAGATGGGCTGTATCTCCTTGTAATCTCATAGAACTGGAAACTAATGTTCACAGTTTCATTATACTGGCCAATCGATAATCGACCCCACTACATTTCTTGTGTAGTTTTACTTATTCTTATTTGATATAGGATGCTGTATGGTGCCGTGTCTTTGTATGATTTGGTACAACTGATCTGCGGTTTACAAAATCGGAAAACAAAAACAATACTTTAGCAACATCAGCAGATTTGCAAAGCAAAAAGGGCAAGGTCATTCCAGATGTCATTTCCAAATTCAGTGCCTTCTGAAACGACAAACTAATTGAGGCATGTTTTTTTTTTTAAGATGTGTTGTAATTTGCTTATTGTGGCAGAAGTTTTCCTTCATCGTGTGATTGGTTTCATTTTTGGTTGTGATATTTTGAAGAACAGGTGCTGTTCAAGACGATTCTTGACATGAAAGAGTGAGCACTAGTTTTTGTTGAACATGTTTCTCAAAAAAACTTTGACACAAACCACAGAACATGAGAAAACATCTCAAACATTGATGCAGGAACCTTCATGTGAGAGATCTCGTCCTTTGCAAAATGCGTCACGAACCACGGAAAGCGATCTGGTGAACTACCCGAAACTATTTCTAGGTTGCACCAGCCAATGGAGTGGATAGACTTTCCAGATCAGCCGTTCAGGAGACATTCCAAAATCACTGGATGATTTAATCATGAAAAAGGGGGATTTGTATGATGTTACCATGAAACCATGATCACTGGATTGGTTGATGGGAAAATTTAAAGGAAACCATTGTTTTTACCATCAAATATAGGGGTTTCCTGTAAATTTATTTTCCCTCAAACCAATCCAATGACATGCGGATTGAAAATTGTTTTCCCACTTTGACGGTTTGACGACTTGACCTTTTGATTTACAGCAATGATTTCCACCAATTCAACGCTGTTTACTGCTTGCCAAAGCGAGAACAAAGCGATAACTGGCGATAACCAAAAATTGGCAATAGTGGTTTCCGGCGTCAATCCCAAATGCAAGATTCCACTAAATGAATCCAAGCTCTATCGACTCTACTAATTTTGGTGTGGACATGGATTCAATGAATGGACATGTATTGTCAAAAGCGATATCATAGCGAGCTACAAAAGAAGATAACTCAAACATCAAGACCGCTTTTGTGGCCCCTAGGCCCTAGTGGTCACTTCGCAACAAACAGGGTTTACAGTCCCAGCCTTCCCCTCGGAAAGCTGGCCAGAGAGCATCCATTTGTTGTATCCGTTTGTGGATTTTTATGGATGATTGCTTCATTGCACATGTTGGTTGATTGCCTTCTTTGGGCAGGATCCATGGGGACCTTATATCATTTGGAGATCTTCAAGTAGAATTGAGATGCCCCTTTTTAATGACCACCGATCTGAATGTCAGGACACATTTCAGCAGAATATCATAGGAAACTCTAATATATCATTGCATATAATTGCAGTATATATGTGTTCCATATGTTTCAACATCGTCTAGATCCCGAGAAAAAACGGCTCTGTTGACCTTGACTTCAAATCCGCCATCCCTTGGTGACGACTATACTGACACCCCAGGGCGGTTGCAGCTGGATGATCCATGATCCATCTGGAACGGGATGATGTTGAGATCACATGCAAATCCACAATGTCGATGAAGAATACATCAATCTAACATAGCGGAAAATCATCCATGTGGCCAAGCCAAAACCCCAAAGCATCCCAAAAATCCACCAGAACTGCGTCGCTGATCCGCATTTCTGATCCAAAATTCCTGCGTCCGTAGGAGCAATACGAGCCCGGGGCGCCCTGCGCGATGCCATATAGCCGAGGCTTGGGACGCCCCTTCGATGGAGAGTCATGAGAGACAAATGTTCAAAACCAGGAAACCAACATGTTGTGAAATTCATCAGAATGAATGTGGTTTAGTTTAATGGTGATTTGATGGGATTTCATGGTTATTTCATGGGATGAATCCCAGAAATCATAGGTGGTTTGAAACCCCTGTGATAGGTGGATTAACCCTATATACTTATCCCACTTACAGCACGTACGATTTGTGGGATGAGCCACCAGGTATAGCCTTTTGGGTATGCTTGGTTTGAGTCCTCTTTGCAGTGTTAAAAGCTATCAATAATATAGTGGGGACTTAACCTAAGTATGATATATATATATATATACATATATACATATATATATATACATACATCCTTTATTAGCATTTATTAGTGACCCATATCCAAATGATATGCGTTTGGCAAAACCACTAAGATTGGGATAGAAATAAGCAACAAGGATGAGGACATGCTAACCACTAGCTGGAAATCAAGTCATATCTACCCATCAATCACGGCAATGGTCAATGATCACCCCGATTCAACCAAGACCTCAATTTTTGAGTCAGGGATGTGGTGCTTGCGATAGTATTCTGACTGTTTAAATCCTAAATGTTGCTGGTCATGTTCTTATTGGGTGTCATTTATGGAAACCCCCTTTGTTCGGCCCACAGCTCGCAGATCTCCAACCACCCGCTTGGGTCGGTTTTTTCCGGGGCAGGCCGCAGTGGCACGCTCAAGGTCTCCAACCCCACCGCGGCTTGACGAATCCAAGACTGGGAAGAACTAAGACATCAGTGGATTTAAGGGGACGTTAATTAATGATTAATGATTAACGGATAATTAATGGATGAGTGATGGATTCTTAATAGATTCATTCATAGTGACTGTTTTATTCATTCATCATCGTTGAGAATCCGTCAATCATCCGTTGATTGATTAGTACCAGTAGTACCGCACAAGGCGGTGGCGGAAGTTTCAGGAATAGCAAACTATAGGAAAGGTGAGTTGCTGTGAATGATGGATGGCAGAGCGAACCCACTGATGGATCAAAAGGTGGTTCGAGCGTCGGCCTATCTATTTGTCTATCTATCTGCCTGCCAAACTAACTGACTAACTGACGAACTGACGGACTGACTGACTTACTGACTGACTAACTAACTAACAAACTAATTAACAAACTAACTAACTAGCTGACTAACAAACTAACTAAC